>JBBPBQ010000474.1:0-10184 GCA_037974755.1 Cicer yamashitae | reverse complement strand
ATTTTCGTCCTCCCTAGGCTTATTCTAATCCAATTAGGGTTTTTAACCAATCTTGTGCAACCAATATGTGATTTTGTGTCATTTTGTGTCATTGGTTGAACATTTAGGTCATTTTCGTCTTCCCTAGGCTTATTCTAATCCAATTAGGGTTTTTAACCAATCTTGTGCATCCAATATGTGATTTTGTCATTGGTTGAACATTTGGGTGATTTTCGTCCTCCCTAGGCTTATTCTAATCCAATTAGGGATTTTAACCAATCTTGTGCAACCAATATGTGATTTTGTGTCATTTTGTGTCATTGGTTGAACATTTAGGTCATTTTCGTCCTCCCTAGGTTTATTCTAATCCAATTAGGGTTTTTAACCAATCTTGTGTATCCAATATGTGATTTTGTGTCATTGGTTGAACATTTTGGTGATTTTCGTCCTCGCTAGGCTTATTCTAATCCAATTAGGGTTTTTAACCAATCTTGTGCAACCAATATGTGATTTTGTGTCATTTTGTGTCATTGGTTGAACATTTAGGTCATTTTCGTCTTCCCTAGGCTAATTCTAATCCAATTAGGGTTTTTAACCAATCTTGTTCATCCAATATGTGATTGTGTGTAATTTTGTGTCATTGGTTGAACATTTAGGTCATTTTCGTCCTATCTAGGCTTATTCTAATCCAATTAGGGTTTTTAACATATCTTGTGCATCCAACATGTGATTTTGTGTCATTTTGTGTCATTGGTTGAACATTTAGGTCATTTGCGTCTTCCTTAGGCTTATTCTAATCCAATTAGGGTTTTTAACCAATCTTGTGCAACCAATATGTGATTTTGTGTCATTTTGTGTCATTGCTTCAACATTTAGGTCATTTTCGTCCTCCCTAGGCTTATTCTAATCCAATTAGGGTTTTTAACCAATCTTGTGCATCCAATATGTGATTTTGTGTCATTGGTTGAACATTTAGGTCATTTTCGTCCTCCCTAGGCTTATTGTAATCCAATTAGGGTTTTTAACCAATCTTGTGCATCCAATATGTGATTTTGTGTCATTTTGTGACATTGGTTGAACATTTAGGTCATTTTCGTCCTCCCTAGGCTTATTGTAATCCAATTAGGGTTTTTAACCAATCTTGTGCATCCAATATGTGATTTTGTGTCATTGGTTGAACATTTGGGTGATTTTCGTCCTCCCTAGGCTTATTCTAATCCAATTAGGGTTTTTAACCAATCTTGTGCAACCAATATGTGATTTTGTGTCATTTTGTGTCATTGGTTGAACATTTAGGTCATTTTCGTCTTCCCTAGGCTTATTCTAATCCAATTAGGGTTTTTAACCAATCTTGTGCATCCAATATGTGATTTTGTGTAATTTTGTGTCATTGGTTGAACATTTAGGTCATTTTCGTCCTCTTTAGGCTTATTGTAATCCAATTAGGGTTTTTAACATATCTTGTGCATCCAATATGTGATTTTGTGTCATTTTGTGTCATTGCTTCAACATTTAGGTCATTTTCGTCCTCCCTAGGCTTATTCTAATCCAATTAGGGTTTTTAACCAATCTTGTGCATCCAATATGTGATTTTGTGTCATTGGTTGAACATTTAGGTCATTTTCGTCCTCCCTAGGCTTATTCAAATCCATTTAGGGTTTTTAACCAATCTTGTGCATCCAATATGTGATTTTGTGTCATTTTGTGTCATTGGTTGAACATTTAGGTCATTTTCGTCCTCCCTAGGCTTATTCTAATCCAATTAGGGTTTTTAACCAATCTTGTGCATCCAATATGTCATTTTTTGTCATTTTGTGTCATTGGTTGAACATTTACGTAATTTTCGTCCTCCCTTAGCTTATTCTAAACCAATTAGGGTTTTTAACCAATCTTGTGCATCCAATATGTGATTTTGTGTCATTTTGTGTCATTTGTTGAACATTTAGGTCATTTTCGTCCTCCCTAGGCTTATTCTAATCCAATTAGGGTTTTTAACCAATCTTGTGCAACCAATATGTGATTTTGTGTCATTTTGTGTCATTGGTTGAACATTTAGGTCATTTTCGTCTTCCCTAGGCTAATTCTAATCCAATTAGGGTTTTTAACCAATCTTGTTCATCCAATATGTGATTGTGTGTAATTTTGTGTCATTGGTTGAACATTTAGGTCATTTTCGTCCTATCTAGGCTTATTCTAATCCAATTAGGGTTTTTAACATATCTTGTGCATCCAACATGTGATTTTGTGTCATTTTGTGTCATTGGTTGAACATTTAGGTCATTTGCGTCTTCCTTAGGCTTATTCTAATCCAATTAGGGTTTTTAACCAATCTTGTGCAACCAATATGTGATTTTGTGTCATTTTGTGTCATTGCTTCAACATTTAGGTCATTTTCGTCCTCCCTAGGCTTATTCTAATCCAATTAGGGTTTTTAACCAATCTTGTGCATCCAATATGTGATTTTGTGTCATTGGTTGAACATTTAGGTCATTTTCGTCCTCCCTAGGCTTATTGTAATCCAATTAGGGTTTTTAACCAATCTTGTGCATCCAATATGTGATTTTGTGTCATTTTGTGACATTGGTTGAACATTTAGGTCATTTTCGTCCTCCCTAGGCTTATTGTAATCCAATTAGGGTTTTTAACCAATCTTGTGCATCCAATATGTGATTTTGTGTCATTGGTTGAACATTTGGGTGATTTTCGTCCTCCCTAGGCTTATTCTAATCCAATTAGGGTTTTTAACCAATCTTGTGCAACCAATATGTGATTTTGTGTCATTTTGTGTCATTGGTTGAACATTTAGGTCATTTTCGTCTTCCCTAGGCTTATTCTAATCCAATTAGGGTTTATAACATATCTTGTGCATCCAATATGTGATTTTGTGTCATTTTGTGTCATTGGTTGAACATTTAGGTCATTTTCGTCCTCCCTAGGCTTATTCTAATCCAATTAGGGTTTTTAACCAATCTTGTGCATCCAATATGTGATTTTGTGTCATTGGTTGAACATTTAGGTCATTTTGGTCCTCCCTAGGCTTATTCTAATCCAATTAGGGTTTTTAACCAATCTTGTGCATCCAATATGTCATTTTGTGTCATTGGTTCAACATTTAGGTCATTTTGGTCCTCCCTAGGCTTATTCTAATCCAATTAGGGTTTTTAACAAATCTTGTGCATCCAATATGTGATTTTGTGTCATTTTGTGTCATTGGTTGAACATTTAGGTCATTTTCGTCCTCCCTAGGCTTATTCTAATCCAATTAGGGTTTTTAACCAATCTTGTGCATCCAATATGTGATTTTGTGTCATTGGTTGAACATTTAGGTCATTTTCGCCTTGCTAGGTTTATTCTAATCCAATTAGGGTTTTTAACCAATCTTGTGCATCCAATATGTGATTTTGTGTCATTTTGTGTCATTGGTTGAACATTTAGGTCATTTTCGTCCTCCCTAGGCTTATTCTAATCCAATTAGGGTTTTTAACCAATCTTGTGCATCCAATATGTGATTTTGTGTCATTGGTTGAACATTTAGTTCATTCGTCCTCCCTAGGCTTATTCTAATCCAATTAGGGTTTTTAACCAATCTTGTGCATCACATATGTGATTTTGTGTCATTGGTTGAACATTTAGGTCATTTTCGTCCTCCCTAGGCTTATTCTAATCCAATTAGGGTTTTTAACCAATCTTGTGCATCCAAAATGTGATTTTGTGTCATTTTGTGTCATTGGTTGAACATTTAGGTCATTTTCGTCCTCCCTAGGCTTATTCTAATCCAATTAGGGTTTTTAACCAATCTTGTGCATCCAATATGTGATTTTGTGTCATTGGTTGAACATTTAGGTCATTTTCGTCATGCCTAGGCTTATTCTAATCGAATTAGGGTTTTAAACCAATCTTTTGCAACCAATATGTGATTTTGTGTCATTTTGTGTCATTGGTTGAACATTTAGGTCATTTTCGTCCTCCCTAGGCTTATTCTAATCCAATTTGGGTTTTTAGCCAATCTTGTGCATCCAATATGTGATTTTGTGTCATTGGTTGAACATTTAGGTCATTTTCGTCCTCCCTAGGCTTATTCTAATCCAATTAGGGTTTTTAACCAATCTTGTGCATCCAATATTTGATTTTGTGTCATTGGTTGAACATTTAGGTCATTTTCCCTTAGGCTTATTCTAATCCAATTAGGGTTTTTAACCAATCTTGTGCATCCAATATGTGATCTTGTGTCATTTTGTGTCATTGGTTGAACATTTAGGTCATTTTCGTCCTCCCTAGGCTTATTCTAATCCAATTAGGGTTTTTAACCACTCTTGTGCATCTAATATGTGATTTGTTGTCGTTAGTTGAACACTTTGGTCATTTTCGTCCTCCCTAGGCTTATTCTAATCCAATTAGGGTTTTTAACCAATCTTGTGCATCCAATATGTGATTTTGTGTCATTGGTTGAACATTTAGGTCATTTTCGTCCTCCCTAGGCTTATTCTAATCCAATTAGGGTTTTTAACCAATCTTGTGCATCCAATATGTGATTTTGTGTCATTGGTTGAACATTTAGGTCATTTTCGTCCTCCCTAGGCTTATTCTAATCCAATTAGGGTTTTAAACCAATCTTGTGCATCCAATATGTAATTTTGTGTGATTTTGTGTCATTGGTTGAACATTTAGGTCATTTTCGTCCTCCCTAGGCTTATTCTAATCCAATTAGGGTTTTTAACCAATCTTGTGCATCCAATATGTGATTTTGTGTCATTGGTTGCACATTTAGGTCATTTTCATCATCTTTAGGCTTATTCTAATCCAATTATGATTTTTAACCAATCTTGTGCATCCAATATGTGATTTTGTGTCATTTTGTGTCATTGGTTAAACATTTAGGTTATTTTCGTCCTCCCTAGGCTTATTCTAATCCAATTAGGGTTTTTAACCAATCTTGTGCATCCAATATGTGATTTTGTGTCATTGGTTGAACATTTAGGTCATTTTCGTCCTCCCTAGACTTATTCTAATCCAATTAGGGTTTTTAACATATCTTGTGCATCCAATATGTGATTTTGTGTCATTTTTTGTCATTGGTTGAACATTTAGGTCATTTTCGTCCTCCCTAGGCTTATTCTAATCCAATTAGGGTTTTTAACCAATCTTGTGCATCCAATATGTGATTTTGTGTCATTGGTTAAACATTTAGGTCATTTTCGTCCTCCTTAGGCCTATTCTAATCCAATTAGGGTTTTTAACAAATCTTGTGCATCCAATATGTGTTTTTATGTCATTGGTTAAACATTTAGGTCATTTTCGTCCTCCCTAGGCTTATTCTAATCCAATTAGGGTTTTTAACCAATCTTGTGCATCCAATATGTGATTTTGTGTCATTGGTTGAACATTTAGGTCATTTTCGTCCTCCCTAGGCTTATTCTAATCCAATTAGGGTTTTTAACCAATATTGAGCATCCAATATGTGATTTTGTGTCATTTTGTGTCATTGGTTGAACATTTAGGTCATTTTCGTCCTCCCTAGGCTTATTCTAATCCAATTAGGGTTTTTAACCAATCTTGTGCATCCAATATGTGATTTTGTGTCATTGGTTGAACATTTAGGTCATTTTCGTCCTCCCTAGGCTTATTCTAATCCAATTAGGGTTTTTAACCAATCTTGTGCATCCAATATGTGATTTTGTGTCATTGGTTGAACATTTAGGTCATTTTCGTCCTCCCTAGGCTTATTCTAATCCAATTACGGTATTTAACCAATCTTGTGCATCCAATATGTGATTTTGTGTCATTTTGTGACATTGATTGAACATTTAGGTCATTTTCGTCCTCCCTAGGCTTATTCTAATCCAATTAGGGTTTTTAAGCAATCTTGTGCATCGAACATGTGATTTTGTGTCATTTTGTGTCATTGGTTGAACATTTAGGTCATTTTCGTCCTCCCTAGGCTTATTCTAATCCAATTAGGGTTTTTAACCAATCTTGTGCATCCAATATGTGATTTTGTGTCATTGGTTGAACATTTAGGTCATTTTCGTCCTCCCTAGGCTTATTGTAATCCAATTAGGGTTTTTAACCAATCTTGAGCATCCAATATGTGATTTTGTGTCATTTTGTGTCATTGGTTGAACATTTAGGTCATTTTCGTCCTCCCTAGGCTTATTCTAATCCAATTAGGGTTTTTAACCAATCTTGTGCATCCAATATGTGATTTTGTGTCATTGGTTGAACATTTAGGTCATATTTGTCCTCCCTAGGTTTATTCTAATCCAATTAGGGTTTTTAACCAATCTTGTGCATCCAATATGTGATTTTGTGTGATTTTGTGTCATTGGTTGAACATTTAGGTCATTTTCGTCCTCCCTAGGCTTATTCTAATCCAATTAGGGTTTTTAACCAATCTTGTGCATCCAATATGTGATTTTGTGTCATTGGTTGAACATTTAGGTCATTTTCGTCCTCCCTAGGCTTATTCTAATCCTATTAGGGTTTTTAACCAATCTTGTGCATCCAATATGTGATTTTGTGTCATTGGTTGAATATTAAGGTCATTTTCGTCCTCCCTAGGCTTATTCTAATCCAATTAGGGTTTTTAACCAATCTTGTGCATCCAATATGTGATTTTGTGTCATTGGTTGAACATTTAGGTCATTTTCGTCCTCCCTAGGCTTATTCTCATCCAATTAGGGTTTTTAACCAATCTTGTGCATCCAATATGTGATTTTGTGTCATTTTGTGTCATTGGTTGAACATTTAGGTCATTTTCATCCTCCCTAGGCTTATTCTAATCCAATTAGGGTTTTTAACATATCTTGTGCATCCAATATGTGATTTTGTGTCATTTTTTTTCATTGGTTGAACATTTAGGTCATTTTCGTCTTCCCTAGGCTAATTCTAATCCAATTAGGGTTTTTAACCAATCTTGTGCATCCAATATGTGATTGTGTGTAATTTTGTGTCATTGGTTGAACATTTAGGTCATTTTCGTCTTCCCTAGGCTTATTCTAATCCAATTAGGGTTTTTAACCAATCTTGTGCATCCAATATGTGGTTTTGTGTCATTTTGTGTCATTGGTTGAACATTTAGGTCATTTTCATCCTCCCTAGGCTTATTCTAATCCAATTAGGGTTTTTAACATATCTTGTGCATCCAATATGTGATTTTGTGTCATTTTTTTTCATTGGTTGAACATTTAGGTCATTTTCGTCCTCCCTAGGCTTATTCTAATCCAATTAGGGTTTTTAACCAATCTTGTGCATCCAATATGTGATTTTGTGTCATTGTTTGAACATTTAGGTCATTTTCTTCCTCCCTAGCCTTATTCAAATCCAATTAGGGTTTTAACCAATCTTGTGCAACCAATATGTGATTTTGTGTCATTTTGTGTCATTGGTTGAACATTTCGGTCATTTGCGTCTTCCCTAGGCTTATTCTAATCCAATTAGGGTTTTTAACCAATCTTGTGCATCCAATATGTGATTTTGTGTCATTTTGTGTCATTGCTTCAACATTTAGGTCATTTTCGTCCTCCCTAGGCTTATTCTAATCCAATTAGGGTTTTTAACCAATCTTGTGCATCCAATATGTGATTTTGTGTCATTGGTTGAACATTTAGGTCATTTTCGTCCTCCCTAGGCTTATTCTAATCCAATTAGGGTTTTTAACCAATCTTGTGCATCCAATATGTGATTTAGTGTCATTGGTTGAACATTTAGGTCATTTTCGTCCTCCCTAGGCTTATTCTAATCCAATTAGGGTTTTTAACCAATCTTGTGCATCCAATATGTGATTTTGTGTAATTGGTTGAACATTTAGGTCATTTTGGTCCTCCCTCGGCTTATTCTAATCCAATTAGGGTTTTTAACCAATCTTGTGCATCCAATATGTGATTTTGTGTCATTGGTTGAACATTTAGGTCATTTTCGTCCTCCCTAGGCTTATTCTAATCCAATTAGGGTTTTTAACCAATCTTGTGCATCCAATATGTGATTTTGTGTCATTGGTTGAACATTTAGGTCATTTTCGTCCTCCCTAGGCTTATTCTAATCCAATTAGGGTTTTTAACCAATCTTGAGCATCCAATATGTGATTTTGTGTCATTTTGTGTCATTGGTTGAACATTTAGGTCATTTTCGTCCTCCCTAGGCTTATTCTAATCCAATTAGGGTTTTTAACCAATCTTGTTGTGATTTTGTGTCATTTTGTGTCATTGGTTGAACATTTAGGTCATTTTCGTCCTCCCTAGGCTTATTCTAATCCAATTAGGGTTTTTAACCAATCTTGTGCATCCAATATGTGATTTTGTGTCATTGGTTGAACATTTAGGAAATTTTTGTCCTCCCTAAGCTTTTTCTAATCCAATTAGGGTTTTTAACCAATCTTGTGCATCCAATATGTGATTTTGTGTCATTTTGTGTCATTGGTTGAACATTTAGGTCATTTTCGTCCTCCCTAGGCTTATTCTAATCCAATTAGGGTTTTTAACCAATCTTGTGCATCCAATATGTGATTTTGTGTCATTGGTTGAACATTTAGGTCATTTTCGTCCTCCCTAGGCTTATTATAATCCAACTAGGGTTTTTAACCAATCTTGTGCATCCAATATGTGATTTTGTGTCATTTTGTGTCATTGGTTGAACATTTAGGTCATTTTCGTCCTCCCTAGGCTTATTCTAATCCAATTAGGGTTTTTAACCAATCTTGTGCATCCAATATGTGATTTTGTGTCATTGGTTGAACATTTAGGTCATTTTCGTCCACCCTAGGTTTATTCTAATCAAATTAGGGTTTTTAACCAATCTTGTGCATCCAATATGTGATTTTGTGTAATTTTGTGTCATTGGTTGAACATTTAGGTCATTTTCGTCCTCCCTAGGCTTATTCTAATCCAATTAGGGTTTTTAACCAATCTTGTGCAACCAATATGTGATTTTGTGTCATTGGTTGAACATTTAGGTCTATTTCGTCCTCCGTAGGCTTATTCTAATCCAATTAGGGTTTTTAACCAATCTTGTGCATCCAACATGTGATTTTGTGTCATTGGGTGAACATTTAGGTCATTTTCGTCCTCCCTAGGCTTATTCTAATCCAATTAGGGTTTTTAACCAATCTTGTGCATCCAATATGTGATTTTGTGTCATTGGTTGAACATTTAGGTCATTTTCGTCCTCCCTAGGCTTATTCTAATCCAATTAGGGTTTTTAACCAATCTTGTGCATCCAATATGTGATTTTGTGTCATTGGTTGAACATTTAGGTCATTTTCGTCCTCCCTAGGCTTATTCTCATCCAATTAGGGTTTTTAACCATTCTTGTGCATCCAATATGTGATTTTGTGTCATTTTGTGTCATTGGTTGAACATTTAGGTCATTTTCGTCCTCCCTAGGCTTATTCTAATCCAATTAGGGTTTTTAACCAATCTTGTGCATCCAATATGTGATTTTGTGTCATTGGTTGAACATTTAGGTCTCTTTCGTCCTCTCTAGGCTTATTCTAATACAACTAATGTTTTTAATTAATCTTGTGCATCCAATATGTGATTTTGTGTCATTAGTTGAACATTTAGGTCGTTTTCGTCCTCCTAGGCTTATTCTGATCCAATTAGGGTTTTTAACCAATTTTGTGCATCCAATATGTGATTTGGTGTCATTTTGTGTCATTGGTTGAACATTTAGGTCATTTTCGTCCTCCCTAGGCTTATTCTAATCCAATTAGGGTTTTTAACATATCTTGTGCATCCAATATGTGATTTTGTGTCATTTTGTGTCATTGGTTGAACATTTAGGTCATTTTCATCCTCCCTAGGCTTATTCTAATCCAATTAGGGTTTTTAACATATCTTGTGCATCCAACATGTGATTTTGTGTCATTGGTTGAACATTTAGGTCATTTTCGTCCTCCCTAGGCTTATTCTAATCCAATTAGGGTTTTTAACATATCTTGTGCATCCAATATGTGATTTTGTGTCATTTTGTGTCATTGTTTCAACATTTAGGTCATTTTCATCCTCCCTAGGCTTATTCTAATCCAATTAGGGTTTTTAACCAATCTTGTGCATCCAATATGTGATTTTGTGTCATTGGTTGAACATTTAGGTCATTTTCGTCCTCCCTAGGCTTATTGTAATCCAATTAGGGTTTTTAACCAATCTTGTGCACCCAATATGTGATTTTGTGTCATTTTTTTTCATTGGTTGAACATTTAGGTCATTTTC
>JBBPBQ010000473.1:0-10208 GCA_037974755.1 Cicer yamashitae | reverse complement strand
ATTAGAATAAGCCTAGGGAGGACGAAAATGACCTAAATGTTCAACCGATGACACAAAATCACATATAGGATGCACAAGATTGGTTAAAAACCCTAATTGGATTAGAATAAGCCTAGGGAGGACGAAAATGACCTAAATGTTCAACCAATGACACAAAATGACATATTGTATGCACAAGATTGGTAAAAAACCCTAATTGGATTAGAATAAGCCTAGGGAGGACGAATATGACCTAAATGTTGAACCAATGACACAAAATGACACAAAATCACATATTGGAAGCACAAGATTGGTTAAAAACCCTAATTGCATTAGAATAAGCCTAGGGAAGACGAAAATGACCTAAATTTTCAACCAATGACACAAAATCACATATTGGATGCACAAGGTTGGTTAAAAACCCTAATTGGATTATAATTAGCCTAAGGACGACGAAAATGACCTAAATGTTCAACCAATGACACAAAATCACATATTGGATGCACAAGATTGGTTAAAAACCCTAATTGGATTAGAATAAGCCTAGGGAGGACGAAAATGACCTAAATGTTCAACCAATGACACAAAATGACACAAAATCACATATTGGATGCACAAGATTGGTTAAAAACCCTAATTGGATTAGAATAAGCCTAGGGAGAACGAAAATGAACAAAATCTTCAACCAATGACACAAAATGACACAAAATCACATATTGGATGCACAAGATTGGTTAAAAACCCTAATTGGATTAGAATAAGCCTAGGGAGGACGAAAATGACCTAAATGTTCAACCAATGACACAAAATCACATATTGGATGCACAAGATTGGTTAAAAACCCTAATTGGATTAGAATATGCCTAGGGAGGACAAAAATGACCTAAATGTGCAACCAATGACACAAAATCACATATTGGATGCACAAGATTGGTTAAAAACCCTAATTGGATTAGAATAAGCCTAGGGAGGACGAAAATGACCTAAATGTTCAACCAATGACACAAAATCACATATGGGATGCACAAGATTGGATAAAAATGCTAATTGGATTAGAATAGGCCTGGGGAGGACGAAATTTGCCTAAATGTTCAACCAATGACACAAAATCACATATTGGATGCACAAGATTGGTTAAAAACCCTAATTGGATTAGAATAAGCCTAGGGAGGACGAAAATGACCTAAATGTTCAACCAATGACACAAAATGACACAAAATCACATATTGGATGCACAAGATTGGTTAAAAACCCTAATTGGATTAGAATTAGCCTAGGGAGGACGAAAATGACCTAAATTTTCAACCAATGACAAAAAATGACACAAAATCACATATTGGATGCACAAGATTGGTTAAAAAGCTTAATTGGATTAGAATATGCCTAGGGAGGACGAAAATGACCTAAATGTTCAACCAATGACACAAAATGACACAAAATCACATATTGGATGCACAAGATTGGTTAAAAACCCTAATTGGATTATAATAAGCCTAGGGGGGACGAAAATGACCTAAATGTTCAACCAATGACACAAAATCACATATTGGATGCACAAGATTGGTTAAAAACCCTAATTGGATTAGAATAAGCCTAGGGAGGACGAAAATGACCTAAATGTTCAACCAATGACACAAAATGACACAAAATCACATATTGGATGCACAAGATTGGTTAAAAACCCTAATCGGATTAGAATAAGCCTAGGGACGACAAAAATGACCTAAATGTTCAACCAATGACACAAAATGACACAAAATCACATATTGGATGCACAAGATTGGTTAAAAACCGTAATTGGATTAGAATAAGTCTAGGGAGGACGAAAATGACCTAAATGTTCAACCAATGAAACAAAATGACACAAAATCAAATATTGGATGCACCAGATTGGTTAAAAACGCTAATTGGATTAGAATAAGCCTAGGGAGGACAAAAATGACCTAAATGTTCAACCAATGACACAAAATGACACAAAATCACATATTGGATGTACAAGATTGGTTAAAAAACCTAATTGGATTAGAATAAGCCTAGGGAGGACGAAAATGACCTAAATGTTCAACCAATGACACAAAATGACACAAAATCACATATTGGATGCACAAGATTGGTTAAAAACCCTAATTGGATTAGAATAAGCCTAGGGAGGACGAAAATGACCTAAATGTTCAACCAATGACACAAAATCACATATTGGATGCACAAGATTGGTTAAAAACCCTGATTAGATTAGAATAAGCCTAGGGAGGACGAAAATAACCTAAATGTTCAACCAATGACACAAAATGACACAAAATCACATATTGGATGCACAAGATTGGTTAAAAACCCTAATTGGATTAGAATAAGCCTAGGGAGGACGAAAATAAACTAAATCTTCAACCATGGACACAAAATGACAAAAAATCACATATTGGATGCACAAGATTGGTTAAAAACCCTAATTGGATTAGAATAAGCCTAGGGAAGACGAATATGACCTAAATGTTCAACCAATGACACAAAATGACACAAAATCACATATTGGATGCACAAGATTGGTTAAAAACCCTAATTGGATTCGAATAAGCCTAGGGAGGACGAAAATGACCTATATGTTCAACCAATGACACAAAATGACACAAAATCACATATTGGATGCACAAGATTGGTTAAAAACCCTAATTGGATTAGAATAAGCCTAGGGAGGATGAAAATCACCTAAATATTCAACCAATGACACAAAATCACATATTGGATGCACAAGATTGGTTAAAAACCCTAATTGGATTAGAATAAGCCTAGGGAGGACGAAAATGACCTAAATGTTCAACCAATGACACAAAATGACACAAAATCACATATTGGATGCACAAGATTGGTTAAAAACCCTAATTGGATTAGAATAAGCCTAGCGAGGAAGAAAATGACCTAATTGGATTACCAATGACACAAAATCACTTATTATATGCACAAGATTGGTTTAAAACCCTAATTGGATTAGAATAAGCCTAGGGAGGACGAAAATGACCTAAATGTTCAACCAATGACATAAAATGACACAAAATCACATATTGGATGCACAAGATTGGTTAAAAACCCTAAAACCCTAATTGGATTAGAATAAGCCTAGAGAGGACGAAAATGACCTAAATGTTCAACAAATGACACAAAATCACATATTGGATGCACAACATTGGTTAAAAACCCTAATTGGATTAGAATAAGCCTAGGGAGGACAAAAATGACGTAAATGTTCAACCAATGACACAAAATCACATATAGGATGCACAAGATTGGTTAAAACCCCTAATTGGATTAGAATAAGCCTAGGGAGGACGAAAATGACCTAAATGTTCAACCAATGACACAAAATGACACAAAATCACATATTGGATGCACAAGATTGGTTAAAAACCCTAATTGGATTAGAATAAGCCTAGGGAGGACGAAAATGACCTAAATGTACAACCAATGACACAAAATGACACAAATCACATATTGGATGCACAAGATTGGTTAAAAACCCTAATTGGATTAGAATAAGCCTAGGGAGGACGAAAATGACCTAAATGTTCAACCAATGACACAAAATTACACAAAATCACATATTGGATGCACAAGATTGGTTAAAAACCCTAATTGGATTAGAATAAGCCTAGGGAGGACGAAAATGACATAAATGTTCAACCAATGACACAAAATCACATATTGGATGCACAAGATTGGTTAAAAATCCTAATTGGATTAGAATAAGGCTAGGGAGGACGAAAATGACCTAAATGTTCAACCAATGACACAAAATGAAACAAAATCACATATTGGATGCACAAGATTGGTTAAAAACCCTAATTGGATTAGAATAAGCCTAGGGAGGACGAAAATGACCTAAATGTTCAACCAATGACACAAAATTACACAAAATCACATATTGGATGCACAAGATTGGTTAAAAACCCTAGTTGGATTAGAATAAGCCTAGGGAGGACGAAAATGACCTAAATGTTCAACCAATGACACAAAATTACACAAAATCACATATTGGATGCACAAGATTGGTTAAAAACCCTAATTGGATTAGAATAAGCCTAGGGAGGACGAAAATAACCTAAATGTTCAACCAATGACACAAAATCACATATTGGATGCACAAGATTGGTTAAAAACCCTAATTGGATTAGAATAAGCCTAGGGACGACAAAAATGACCTAAATGTTCAACCAATGACACAAAATGACACAAAATCACATATTGGATGCACAAGATTGGTTAAAAACCCTAATTGGATTAGAATAAGCCTAGGGAGGACAAAAATGACCTAAATGTTCAACCAATGACACAAAATAACATATTGGATGCACAAGATTGGTTAAAAACCCTAATTGGATTTAAAAGAGCCTAGAGAGGACGAAAATGACCTAAATGTTCAACCAATGACACAAAATGACACAAAATCACATATTGGATGGACAAGATTGGTTAAAAACCCTAATTGGATAAGAACAACCCTAGGGAGGACGAAAATGACCTAAATGTTCAACCAATGACACAAAATCACATATTGGATGCACAAGATTGGTTAAAAACCCTAATTGGATTAGAATAAGCCTAGGGAGGACGAAAATGACCTAAATGTTCAACCAATGACACAAAATGACACAAAATCACATATTGGATGCACAAGATTGGTTAAAAACCCTAATTGGATTAGAATAAGCCTAGCGAGGACGAAAATGACCTAAATGTTCAACCAATGACACAATATCACATATTGGATGCACAAGATTGGTTAAAAACCCTAATTGGATTAGAATAAGCCTAGGGAGGACGAAAATGACCTAAATGTTCAACCAATGACACAATTTCACATATTGGATGCACAAGATTGGTTAAAAACCCTAATTGGATTAGAATAAGCCTGTGGAGGACGAAAATGACCTAAATGTTCAACCAATGACACAAAATCACATATTGGACGCACAAGATTGGTTAAAAACGCTAATTGGATTAGAATAAGCCTAGGGAGGACGAAAATGACCTAAATTTTCAACCAATGACACCAAATCACATATTGGATGCACAAGATTGGTTAAAAACCCTAATTGGATTAGAATAAGCCTAGGGAGGACGAAAATGACCTAAATGTTCAACCAATGACACAAAATGACACAAAATCACATATTGGATGCACAAGATTGGTTAAAAACCCTAATTGGATTAGAATAAGCCTAGGGAGGACGAAAATGACCTAAATGTTCAACCAATGACACAAAATCACATATGGGATGCACAAGATTGGTTAAAAACCCTAATTGGAATAGAAAAACCTTGAGAGGACGAAAATGACCTAAATGTTCAACCAATGACACAAAATCACATATTGGATGCACAAGATTGGTTAAAAACCCTAATTGGATTAGAATAAGCCTAGGGAGGACGAAAATGACCTAAATGTTCAACCAATGACACAAAATGACACAAAATCACATATTGGATGCACAAGATTGGTTAAAAACCCTACTTGGATTAGAATAAGCCTAGGGAGAACGAAAATGACCTAAATGTTCAACCAATGACACAAAATCACATATTGGATGCACAAGATTGGTTAAAAACCCTAGTTGGATTAGAATAAGCCTAGGGAGGACGAAAATGACCTAAATGTTCAATCAATGACACAAAATGACACAAAATCACATTTTGGAAGCACAAGATTGGTTAAAAACCCTAATTGGATTAGAATAAACCTAGGGAAGACGAAAATGACCAAAATGTTCAACCAATGACACAAAATCACATATTGGATGCACAAGATTGGTTAAAAACCCTAATTGGATTAGAATAAGCCTAGGGAGGACGAAAATGACCTAAATGTTCAACCAATGACACAAAATGACACAAAATCACATATTGGATGCACAAGATTGGTTAAAAACCCTAATTGGATTAGAATAAGCGTAGGGAGGACGAAAATGACCTAAATTTTCAACCAATGACACAAAATCACATATTGGATGCACAAGATTTGTTGAAAACCCTAATTGGATTAGAATAAGCCTAGGGTGGGCGAAAATGAACAAAATGTTCAACCAATGACACAAAATAACATATTGGATGCACAAGATTGCTTAAAAACCCTAATTTGATTAGAATAAGCCTAGGGAGGACGAAAATGACCTAAATGTTCAACCAATGACACAAAATGACACAAAATCACATATTGGATGCTCAAGATTGGTTAAAAACCCTAATTGGATTAGAATAAGCCTAGGGAGGACGAAAATGACCTTAATGTGCAACCAATGACACAAAATGACACAAAATCACATATTGGATGCACAAGATTGGTTTAAAACCCTAATTGGATTAGAATAAGCCTAGGGGAAAATGACCTAAATGTTCAACCAATGACACAAAATCACATATTGGATGCACAAGATTGGTTAAAAACCCTAATTGGATTAGAATAAGCCCAAGGAGGACGAAAATGGCCTAAATGTTCAACCAATGACACAAAATCACATATTGGATGCACAAGATTGGTTAAAAACCCTAATTGGATTAGAATAAGCCTAGGGAGGACGAAAATGACCTTAATGTTCAACCAATGACACAAAATGACACAAAATCACATATTGGATGCACAAGATTGGTTAAAAACCTTAATTGGATTAGAATAAGTCTAGGGAGGACGAAAATGACCTTAATGTTCAACCAATGACACAAAATGACACAAAATCACACATTGGATGCACAAGATTGGTTAAAAACCATAATTGGATTAGAATAAGCCTAGGGGGGACGAAAATGACCTAAATGTTCAACCAATGACACAAAATGACACAAAATCACATATTAATTGCACAAGATTGGTTTAAAACTCTAATTGGATTAGAATAAGCCTATGGGAAAATGACCTAAATGTTCAACCAATGACACAAAATCACATATTGGATGCACAAGATTGGTTAAAAACCCTAATTGGATTAGAATAAGCCTAGGGAGGACGAAAATGACCTAAATGTTCAACCAATGACACAAAATGACACAAAATCACATATTGGATGCACAAGATTGGTTAAAAACCCTACTTGGATTAGAATAAGCCTAGGGAGAACGAAAATGACCTAAATGTTCAACCAATGACACAAAATCACATATTGGATGCACAAGATTGGTTAAAAACCCTAGTTGGATTAGAATAAGCCTAGGGAGGACGAAAATGACCTAAATGTTCAATCAATGACACAAAATGACACAAAATCACATTTTGGAAGCACAAGATTGGTTAAAAACCCTAATTGGATTAGAATAAACCTAGGGAAGACGAAAATGACCAAAATGTTCAACCAATGACACAAAATCACATATTGGATGCACAAGATTGGTTAAAAACCCTAATTGGATTAGAATAAGCCTAGGGAGGACGAAAATGACCTAAATGTTCAACCAATGACACAAAATGACACAAAATCACATATTGGATGCACAAGATTGGTTAAAAACCCTAATTGGATTAGAATAATTCTAGGGAGGACAAAAATGACCTAAATGTTCAACCAATGACACAAAATCACATATTGGATGCACAAGATTGGTTAAAAACCCTAATTGGATTAGAATAAGCCTAGCGAGGACGAAAATGACCTAAATGTTCAACCAATGACACAAAATGACACAAAATCACATATCGGATGCACAAGATTGGTTAAAAACCCTAATTGGATTAGAATAAGCCTAGCGAGGACGAAAATGACCTAATTGGGTTACCAATGAAATAAAATCACTTATTATATGCACAAGATTGGTTAAAAACCCTAATTGGATTATAATAAGCCTAGGGAGGACAAAAATGACCTAAATGTGCAACCAATGACACAAAATCACATATTGGATGCACAAGATTGGTTAAAAACCCTAATTGGATTAGAATAAGCCTAGGGAGGACGAAAATGACCTAAATGTTCAACCAATGACACAAAATCACATATGGGATGCACAAGATTGGATAAAAATGCTAATTGGATTAGAATAGGCCTGGGGAGGACGAAATTTGCCTAAATGTTCAACCAATGACACAAAATCACATATTGGATGCACAAGATTGGTTAAAAACCCTAATTGGATTAGAATAAGCCTAGGGAGGACGAAAATGACCTAAATGTTCAACCAATGACACAAAATGACACAAAATCACATATTGGATGCACAAGAATGGTTAAAAACCCTAATTGGATGAGAATAAGCCTAGGGAGGACGAAAATGACCTAAATGTTCAACCAATGACACAAAATCACATATTGGATGCACAAGATTGGTTAAAAACCCTAATTGGATTAGAATAAGCCTAGGGAGGACGAAAATGACCTAAATGTTCAACCAATGACACAAAATCACATATTGGATGCACAAGATAGGTTAAAAACCCTAATTGGATTGGAATAAGCCAAGGGAGGACGAAAATGACCTAAATGTTCAACCAATGACACAAAATGACCCAAAATTACATATTGGATGCACAAGATTGGTTAAAAACCCTAATTGGATTAGAATAAGCCTAGGGAGGACGAAAATGACCTAAATGTTCAACCAATGACACAAAATGACACAAAATCACATATTGGATGCACAAGATTGGTTAAAAACCCTAATTGGATTAGAATAAGCCTAGGGAGGACGAAAATGACCTAAATGTTCAACCAATGACACAAAATGACACAAAATCACATATTGGATGCACAAGATTGGTTAAAAACCCTAATTGGATTAGAATAAGCCTAGGAGGACGAAAATGAACTAAAAGTTTAGCCAATGACACAAAATGACACAAAATCACATATTGGATGCACAAGATTGGTTAAAAACCCTAATTGGATTAGAATAAGCCTAGGGAGGACGAAAATGACCTAAATGTTCAACCAATGACACAAAATCACATATTGGATGCACAAGATTGGTTAAAAACCCTAATTGGATTAGAATAAGTCTATGGAGGACGAAAATGACTTAAATGTTCAACCAATGACACAAAATGACACAAAATCACATATTGGATGCACAAGATTGGTTAAAAACCCTAATTGGATTAGAATAAGCCTAGGGAGGACGAAAATGACCTAAATGTTCAACCAATGACACAAAATCACATATTGGATGCACAAGATTGGTTAAAAACCCTAATTGGATTAGAATACGCCTAGGGAGGACGAAAATGACCGAACTGTTCAACCAATGACACAAAATCACATATTGGATGCACAAGATTGGTTAAAAACCCTAATTGGATTAGAATAAGCCTAGGGAGGACGAAAATGACCTAAATGTTCAACCAATGACACAAAATGACACAAAATCACATATTGGATGCACAAGATTGGTTAAAAACCCTAATTGGATTAGAATAAGCCTAGGGAGGACGAAAATGACCTAAATGTTCAACCAATGACACAAAATCACATATTGGATGCACAAGATTGGTTAAAAACCCTAATTGGATTATAATAAGCCTAGTGAGGACGAAAATGACGTAAATGTTCAACCATTGACATAAAATGACAGAAAATCACATATTGGATGCACAAGATTGGTTAGAAACCCTAATTGGATTAGAATAAGCCTAAGGAGGACGAAAATGACCTAAATGTTCAACCAATGACACAAAATCACATATTGGATGCACAAGATTGGTTAAAAACCCTAAATGGATTAGAATAAGCCTAGGGAGGACGAAAATGACCTAAATGTTCAACCAATGACACAAAATGACATATTGTATGCACAAGATTGGTTAAAAACCCTAATTGGATTAGAATAAGCCTAGGGAGGACGAAAATGACCTAATTGTTCAACCAATGACACAAAATGACACAAAATCACATATTGGATACACAAGATTGGTTAAAAACCCTAATTTTATTAGAATAAGCCTAGGGAGGACGAAAATGACCTAAATGTTAAACCAATGACACAAAATGACACAAAATCACATATTGGAAGCACAAGATTGGTTAAAAACCCTAATTGGATTAGAATAAGCCTAGGGAAGACGAAAATGACATAAATTTTCAACCAATGACACAAAATCACATATTGGATGCACAAGATTGGTTAAAAACCCTAATTGGATTATAATAAGCCTAGGGACGACGAAAATGACCTAAATGTTCAACCAATGACACAAAATCACATATTGGATGCACAAGATTGGTTAAAAACCCTAATTGGATTAGAATAAGCCTAGGGAGGAC
>JBBPBQ010000471.1:0-10229 GCA_037974755.1 Cicer yamashitae | reverse complement strand
ATTTAGGTCATTTTCGTCCTCCCTAGGCTTATTCTAATCCAATTAGGGTTTTTAACCAATCTTGTGCATCCAATATGTGATTTTGTGTCATTGGTTGAACATTTAGGTCATTTTCGTCCTCCGTAGGCTTATACTAATGCAATTAGGGTTTTTAACCAATCTAGTGCATCCAATATGTGATTTTGTGTCATTTTGTGTCATTGGTTGAACATTTAGGTCATTTTTGTCCTCCTTATTCTTATTCTAATCCAATTAGGGTTGTTAACCAATCTTATGCATCCAATATATGATTTTGTGTCATTGGTTGATCATTTAGGTCATTTTCGTCCTCCCTAGGCTTATTCTAATCCAATTAGGGTTTTTAACCAATCTTGTGCATCCAATATATGATTGTGTCATTGGTTGAACATTTAGGTCATTTTCGTCCTCCCTAGGCTTATTCTAATCTAATTAGGGTTTTTAACCAATCTTGTGCATCCAATATGTGATTCTGTGTCATTAATTGAACATTTACGTCATTTTCGTCCTCCCTAGGCTTATTCTAATCCAATTAGGGTTTTTAACCAATCTTGTGCATCCAATATGTGATTTTGTGTCATTGATTGAACATTTAGGTCATTTTCGTCCTCCCTAGGCTTATTCTAATCCACTTAGGGTTTTTAACCAATCTTGTGCATCCAATATGTGATTTTGTGTCATTTTGTGTCAATGGTTGAACATTTACGTCATTTTCGTCCTCCCTAGGCTTATTCTAATCCAATTAGGGTTTTTAACCAATCTTGTGCATCCAATATGTGATTTTGTGTCATTTTATGTCATTGGTTGAACATTTAGGTCATTTTCGTCCTCCCTAGGCTTATTCTAATCCAATTAGGGTTTTTAACCAATCTTGTGCATCCAATATGTCATTTTGTGTCATTGCTTGAACATTTAGGTCATTTTCGTCCTCCCTAGGCTTATTCTAATCCAATTAGGGTTTTTAACCAATCTTGTGCATCCAATATGTGATTTTGTGTCATTGGTTGAACATTTAGGTCATTTTTGTCCTCCCTATGCTTATTCTAATCCAATTAGGGTTTTTAACCAATCTTGTGCATCCAATATGTGATTTTGTGTCATTGGTTGAACATTGAGGTCATTTTCGTCCTCCCTATGCTTATTTTAATCCAATTAGGGTTTTTAACCAATCTTGTGCGTCGAATATGTGATTTTGTGTCATTGGTTGAACATTGAGGTCATTTTCGTCCTCCCTATGCTTATTCTAATCCAATTAGGGTTTTTAACCAATCTTGTGCATCCAATATGTGATTTTGTGTCATTGGTTTAACATTTAGGTCATTTTCGTCCTCCCTAGGCTTATTCTAATCCAATTAGGGTTTTTAACCATCCTGTGAATCCAATATGTGATTTTGTGTCATTGGTTGAAAATTTAGGTCATTTTCGTCCTCCCTAGGCTTATTCTAATCCAATTAGGGTTTTTAACCAATCTTATGCATCCAATATATGATTTTGTGTCATTGGTTGAACATTTAGGTCATTTTCGTCCTCCCTAGGCTTATTCTAATCCAATTAGGGTTGTTAACCAATCTTGTGCATCCAATATGTGATTTTGTGTCATTGGTTTAACATTTAGGTCATTTTCGTCCTCCCTAGGCTTATTCTAATCCAATTAGGGTTTTTAACCAATCTTGTGCATCCAATATGTGATTTTGTGTCATTGGTTGAAAATTTAGGTCATTTTCGTCCTCCCTAGGCTTATTCTAATCCAATTAGGGTTTTTAACCAATCTTATGCATCCAATATATGATTTTGTGTCATTGGTTGATCATTTAGGTCATTTTCGTCCTCCCTAGGCTTATTCTAAACCAATTAGGGTTTTTAACCAATCTTGTGCATCCAATATGTGATTTTGTGTCATTGGTTGGACATTTAGGTCATTTTTGTCCTCCCTAGGCTTATTCTAATCCAAAAAGGGTTTTTAACCAATCTTGTGCATCCAATATATGATTTTGAGTCATCGGTTGAACATTTAGGTCATTTTCATCCTCCTTAGGTTTATTCTAATCCAATTAGGGTTTTTAACCAATCTTGTGCATCCAATATGTGATTTTGTGTCATTTTGTGTCATTGGTTGAACATTTAGGTCATTTTCGTCCTCCCTAGGCTTATTCTAATCCAATTAGGGTTTTTAACCATCCTTGTGCATCCAATATGTGATTTTGTGTCATTTTGTATCATTGGTTGAACATTTAGGTCATTTTCGTCCTCCCTAGGCTTATTCTAATCCAATTAGGGTTTTTAACCAATCTTGTGCATCCAATATGTGATTTTGTGTCATTGGTTGAACATTTAGGTCATTTTCGTCCTCCCTAGGCTTATTCTAATCCAATTAGGGTTTTAAACCAATCTTGTGTATCCAATATGTGATTTTGTGTCATTGGTTGAACATTTAGGTCTCTTTCGTCCTCCCTAGGCTTATTCTAATACAATTAATGTTTTTAATTAATCTTGTGCATCCAATATGTGATTTTGTATCATTAGTTGAACACTTAGGTCGTTTTCGTCCTCCCTAGGCTTATTCTGATCCAATTAGGGTTTTTAACCAATCTAGTGCATCCAATATGTGATTTTGTGTCATTTTGTGTCATTGGTTGAACATTTAGGTCATTTTCGTCCTCCCTAGGCTTATTCTAATCCAATTAGGGTTTTTAACCAATCTTGTGCATCCAATATGTGATTTTGTGTCATTGGTTGAACATTTAGGTCATTTTCGTCCTCCCTAGGCTTATTCTAATCCAATTAGGGTTTTTAACCTATCTTGTGCATCCTATATGTGATTTTGTGTAATTGGTTGAACATTTAGGTCATTTTTGTCCTCCCTAGGCTTATTCTAATCCAATTAGGGTTTTTAACCAATCTTGTGCATCCAATATGTGATTTTGTGTCATTGGTTGAACATTTAGGTCATTTTCGTCCTCCCTAGGCTTATTCTAATCCAATTAAGGTTTTTAACCAATCTTGTGCATCAAATATGTGATTTTGTGTCATTGGTTGAACTTTAGGTCATTTTCGTCCTCCCTAGGCTTATTCTAATCCAATTAGTGTTTTTAACCAATCTTGTGCATCCAATATGTGATTTTGTGTCATTTTGTGTCATTGGTTGAACATTTAGGTCATTTTCGTCCTCCCTAGGCTTATTCTAATCCAATTAGGGTTTTTAACCAATCTTGTGCATCCAATATGTGATTTTCTGTCATTTAGTGTCATTGGTTGAACATTTAGGTCATTTTCGTCCTCCCTAGGCTTATTCTAATCCAATTAGGGTTTTTAACCAATCTTGTGCATCCAATATGTGATTTTGTGTCATTTTGTATCATTGGTTGAACATTTAGGTCATTTTCGTCCTCCCTAGGCTTATTCTAATCCAATTAGGGTTGTTAACCAATCTTGTGCATCCAATATGTGATTTTGTGTCATTGGTTTAACATTTAGGTCATTTTCGTCCTCCCTAGGCTTATTCTAATCCAATTAGGGTTTTTAAACAATCTTGTGAATCCAAAATGTGATTTTGTGTCATTTTGTGTCATTGGTTGAACATTTAGGTCATTTTCGTCCTCCCTAGGCTTATTCTAATCCAAATAGGGTTTTTAACCAATCTTGTGCATCCAATATATGATTTTGTGTCATTGGTTGATCATTTAGGTCATTTTCGTCCTCCCTAGGCTTATTCTAATACAATTAGGGTTTTTGACCAATCTTGTGCATCCAATATATGATTTTGTGTCATTGGTTGAACATTGAGGTCATTTTCGTCCTCTCTAGGCTTATTCTAATCCAATTAGGGTTTTTAACCACTAGTGCATCCAATATGTGATTTTGTGTCATTTTGTGTCATTGGTTGAACATTTAGGTCATTTTCGTCCTCCCTAGGCTTATTCTAATCCAATTAGGGTTTTTAACCAATCTTGTGCATCCAATATGTGATTTTGTGTCATTTAGGTAATTTTCGTCCTCCCTAGGCTTATTCTAATCCAAAAAGGGTTTTTAACCAATCTTGTGCATCCAATATATGATTTTGTGTCCTTGGTTGAACATTTAGGTCATTTTCATCCTCCCTAGGCTTATTCTAATCCAATTAGGGTTTTTAACCAATCTTGTGCATCCAATATGTGATTTTGTGACATTGGTTGAACATTGAGGTCATTTTCGTCCTCCCTAGGCTTATTCTAATCCAATTAGGGTTTTTAACCACTAGTGCATCCAATATGTGATTTTGTGTCATTTTGTGTCATTGGTTGAACATTTAGGTCATTTTCGTCCTCCCTAGGCTTATTCTAATCCAATTAGGGTTTTTAACCAATCTTGTGCATCCAATATGTGATTTTGTGTCATAGATTGAACATTTAGGTCATTTACGTCCTCCCTAGGCTTATTCTAATCCAATTAGGGTTTTTAACCAATCTTGTGCATCCAGTATGTGATTTTGTGTCATTTTGTGTCATTGGTTGAACATTTAGGTCATTTTCGTCCTCCCTAGGCTTATTCTAATCCAATTAGGGTTTTTAACCAATCTTGTGAATCCAATATGTGATTTTTTGTCATTGGTTGAACATTTCGGTCATTTTCGTCCTCCCTAGGCTTATTCTAATCCAATTAGGGTTTTTAACCAATCTTGTGCATCCAATATGTGATTTTGTGTCATTTTGTGTCATTGGTTGAACATTTAGGTCATTTTCGTCCTCCCTAG
Source organism: Cicer yamashitae (assembly GCA_037974755.1). NCBI lineage: Eukaryota > Viridiplantae > Streptophyta > Magnoliopsida > Fabales > Fabaceae > Cicer > Cicer yamashitae. The sequence continues at coordinate 5,482 of JBBPBQ010000471.1, read as the reverse complement.
GCTTATTCTAATCCAATTAGGGTTTTTAACCAATCTTGTGCATCCAATATGTGATTTTGTGTCATTTTCTGTCATTTTGTGTCATATGTAGTCCAATTAGGTCATTTTCGTCCTCCCTAGGCTTATTCTAATCCAATTAGGGTTTTTAACCAATCTTGTGCATCCAATATGTGATTTTGTGTCATTTTGTGTCATTGGTTGAACATTTAGGTCATTTTCGTCCTCCCTAGGCTTATTCTAATCCAATTAGGGTTTTTAACCAATCTTGTGCATCCAATATGTGATTTTGTGTCATTTTGTGTCATTGGTTGCACACTTAGGTCATTTTCATCCTCCCTAGGCTTATTCTAATTCAATTAGGGTTTTTAACCAATCTTGTGCATCCAATATGTGATTTTTTGTCATTTTGGGTCACTAGTTGAACATTTAGGTCATTTTCATCCTCCCTAGGCTTATTCTAATCCAATTAGGGTTTTTAACCAATCTTGTGCATATAATAAGTGATTTTGTATCATTGGTAATCCAATTAGGTCAATTTCGTCCTCGCTCGGCTTATTGTAATCGAATTAGGCTTTTTAAACAATCTTGTGCATCCAATATGTGATTTTGTGTCATTTTGTGTCATTGGTTGAACATTTAGGTCATTTTCGTCCTCCCTAGGCTTATTCTAATCCAATTAGGGTTTTTAACCAATCTTGTGCATCCAATATGTGATTTTGTGTCATTGGTTCGACATTTAGGTCATTTTCGTCCTCCCTAGGCTTATTCTAATCCAATTAGGGTTTTTAACCAATCTTGTGCATCCAGTATGTGATTTTGTGTCATTTTGTGTCATTGGTTGAACATTTAGGTCATTTTCGTCCTCCCTAGGCTTATTCTAATCCAATTAGGCTTTTTAACCAAACTTGTGCATCCAATATGTGATTTTGTGTGATTTTGAGTCATTGGTTGAACATTTAGGTCATTTTCGTCCTCCCTAGGCTTATTCTAATCCAATTAGTGTTTTTAACCAATCTTGTGCATCCAATATGCGATTTTGTGTCATTTTGTGTCATTGGTTGAACATTTAGGTCATTTTCGTCCTCCCTAGGCTTATTCTAATCCAATTAGTGTTTTTAACCAATCTTGTGCATCCAATATGTGATTTTGTGTCATTGGTTGAACATTTAGGTCATTTTCGTCCTCCCTAAGCTTATTCTAATCCAATTAGGGTTTTTAACCAATCTTGTGCATCCAATATGTGATTTTGTGTCATTGGTTGAACATTTAGTTCATTTTCGTCCTCCCTAGGCTTATTCTCATCCAATTAGGGTTTTAAACCAATCTTATGCATCCAATATGTGATTTTGTGTCATTTTGTGTCATTGGTTGAACATTTAGGTCATTTTCGTCCTCCCTAGGCTTATTCTAATCCAATTAGGGTTTTTAACCAATCTTGTGCATCCAATATGTGATTTTGTGTCATTTTGTGTCATTGGTTGAACATTTAGGTCATTTTCGTCCTCCCTAGGCTTATTCTAATCCAATTAAGGTTTTTACCAATCTTGTGCATCCAATATGTGATTTTGTGTCATTTTGTGTCATTGGTTGAACATTTAGGTCATTTTCGTCCTCCCTAGGCTTATTCTAATCCAATTAGGGTTTTTAACCAATCTTGTGCATCCAATATGTGATTTTGTGTCATTGGTTGAACATTTAGGTCATTTTTGTCTTCCCTAGGCTTATTCTAATCCAATTAGGGTTTTTAACTAATCTTGTGCATCCAATATGTGATTATGTGTCATTGGTTGAACATTTAGGTCATTTTTGTCCTCCCTAGGCTTATTCTAATCCAATTAGGGTTTTTAACCAATCTTGTGCATCCAATATGTGATTTTGTGTCATTGGTTGAACATTTAGGTCATTTTCGTCCTCCCTAGGCTTATTCTAATCCAATTAGGTATTTTAACCAATCTTGTGCATATAATAAGTGATTTTGTGTCATTGGTAATCCAATTAGGTCATTTTCGTCCTCGCTAGGCTTATTCTTATCCAATTAGGATTTTTAACCAATCTTGTGCATCCAATATGTGATTTTGTGTCATTTTGTGTCATTGGTTGAACATTTAGGTCATTTTCGTCCTCCCTAGGCTTATTCTAATCCAATTAGGGTTTTTAACCAATCTTATGCATCCAATATATGATTTTGTGTCATTGGTTGATCATTTAGGTCATTTTCGTCCTCCCTAGGCTTATTCTAATCCAATTAGGGTTTTTAACCAATCTTGTGCATCCAATATGTGATTTTGTGTCATTGGTTGAACATTTAGGTCATTTTCGTCCTCCGTAGGCTTATACTAATGCAATTAGGGTTTTTAACCAATCTAGTGCATCCAATATGTGATTTTGTGTCATTTTGTGTCATTGGTTGAACATTTAGGTCATTTTTGTCCTCCTTATTCTTATTCTAATCCAATTAGGGTTGTTAACCAATCTTGTGCATCCAATATGTGATTTTGTGTCATTGGTTTAACATTTAGGACATTTTCGTCCTCCCTAGGGTTATTCTAATCCAATTAGTGTTTTTAACCAATCTTGTAAATCCAATATGTGATTTTGTGTCATTTTGTGTCATTGGTTGAAAATTTAGGTCATTTTCGTCCTCCCTAGGCTTATTCTAATCCAATTAGGGTTTTTAACCAATCTTATGCATCCAATATATGATTTTGTGTCATTGGTTGATCATTTAGGTCATTTTCGTCCTCCCTAGGCTTATTCTAAACCAATTAGGGTTTTTAACCAATCTTGTGCATCCAATATGTGATTTTGTGTCATTGGTTGGACATTTAGGTCATTTTTGTCCTCCCTAGGCTTATTCTAATCCAAAAAGGGTTTTTAACCAATCTTGTGCATCCAATATATGATTTTGAGTCATCGGTTGAACATTTAGGTCATTTTCATCCTCCTTAGGTTTATTCTAATCCAATTAGGGTTTTTAACCAATCTTGTGCATCCAATATGTGATTTTGTGTCATTTTGTGTCATTGGTTGAACATTTAGGTCATTTTCGTCCTCCCTAGGCTTATTCTAATCCAATTAGGGTTTTTAACCAATCTTGTGCATCCAATATGTGATTTTGTGTCATTATGTGTCATTGGTTGAACATTTAGGTCATTTTGGTCCTCCCTAGGCATATTCTAATCCAATTAGGGTTTTTAACCAATCTTGTGCATCCAATATGTGATTTTGTGTCATTTTGTGTCATTGGTTGAACATTTAGGTCATTTTCGTCCTCCCTAGGCTTATTCTAATCCAATTAGGGTTTTTAACCAATCTTGTGCATCCAATATGTGATTTTGTGTCATTGGTTGAACATTTAGTTCATTTTCGTCCTCCCTAGGCTTATTCTATTCCATTTAGGGTTTTTAACCAATCTTCTGCATCCAATATGTGATTTTGTGTCATTTTGTGTCATTGGTTCAACATTTAGGTCATTTTCGTCCTCCCTAGGGTTATTTTAATCCAATTAGGATTTTTAACCAATCTTGTGCATCCAATATGTGATTTTGTGTCATTTTGTGTCATTGGTTGAACATTTAGGTCATTTTCGTCCTCCCTAGGCTTATTCTAATCCAATTAGGGTTTTTAACCAATCTTGTGCATCCAATATGTGATTTTGTGTCATTTTGTGTCATTGGTTGAACATTTAGGTCATTTTATTCCTCCTTAGGCCTATTCTAATCCAATTAGGGTTTTTAACCAATCTTGTGCATCCAATATGTGATTTTGTGTCATTTTGTGTCATTGGTTGAACATTTAGGTCATTTTCGTCCTCCCTAGGCTTATTCTAATCCAATTAGGGTTTTTAACCAATCTTGTGCATCCAATATGTGATTTTGTGTCATTGGTTGAACATTTAGGTCATTTTCGTCCTTCCTAGGCTTATTCTAATCCAATTAGGGTTTTTAACCACTAGTGCATCCAATATGTGATTTGGTGTCATTGGTTGAACATTTAGGTCATTTTCGTCCTCCCTAGGCTTATTCTAATCCAATTAGGGTTTTTAACCAATCTTGTGCATCCAATATATGATTTTGTGTCATTGGTTGAACATTTAAGTCATTTTCGTCCTCCCTAGGCTTATTCTAATCTAATTAGGGTTTTTAACCAATCTTGTGCATCCAATATGTGATTTTGTGTCATTAATTGAACATTGACGTCATTTTCGTCCTCCCTAGGCTTATTCTAATCCAATTAGGGTTTTTAACCAATCTTGTGCATCCAGTATGTGATTTTGTGTCATTTTGTGTCATTGGTTGAACATTTAGGTCATTTTCGTCCTCCCTAGGCTTATTCTAATCCAATTAGGTTTTTTAACCAATCTTGTGCATCCAATATATGATTGTGTCATTGGTTGAACATTTAGGTCATTTTCGTCCTCCCTAGGCTTATTCTAATCTAATTAGGGTTTTTAACCAATCTTGTGCATCCAATATCTGATTCTGTGTCATTAATTGAACATTTACGTCATTTTCGTTCTCCCTAGGCTTATTCTAATCCAATTAGGGTTTTTAACCAATCTTGTGCATCCAATATGTGATTTTGTGTCATTGATTGAACATTTAGGTCATTTTCGTCCTCCCTAGGCTTATACTAATGCAATTAGGGTTTTTAACCAATCTAGTGCATCCAATATGTGATTTTGTGTCATTGGTTGAACATTTAGGTCATTTTCGTCCTCCGTAGGCTTATACTAATGCAATTAGGGTTTTTAACCAATCTAGTGCATCCAATATGTGATTTTGTGTCATTTTGTGTCATTGGTTGAACATTTAGGTCATTTTTGTCCTCCTTATTCTTATTCTAATCCAATTAGGGTTGTTAACCAATCTTGTGCATCCAATATGTGATTTTGTGTCATTGGTTTAACATTTAGGACATTTTCGTCCTCCCTAGGGTTATTCTAATCCAATTAGTGTTTTTAACCAATCTTGTAAATCCAATATGTGATTTTGTGTCATTGGTTGAAAATTTAGGTCATTTTCGTCCTCCCTAGGCTTATTCTAATCCAATTAGGGTTTTTAACCAATCTTATGCATCCAATATATGATTTTATGTCATTGGTTGATCATTTAGGTCATTTTCGTCCTCCCTAGGCTTATTCTAAACCAATTAGGGTTTTTAACCAATCTTGTGCATCCAATATGTGATTTTGTGTCATTGGTTGGACATTTAGGTCATTTTTGTCCTCCCTAGGCTTATTCTAATCCAAAAAGGGTTTTTAACCAATCTTGTGCATCCAATATATGATTTTGAGTCATCGGTTGAACATTTAGGTCATTTTCATCCTCCTTAGGTTTATTCTAATCCAATTAGGGTTTTTAACCAATCTTGTGCATCCAATATGTGATTTTGTGTCATTTTGTGTCATTGGTTGAACATTTAGGTCATTTTCGTCCTCCCTAGGCTTATTCTAATCCAATTAGGGTTTTTAACCAATCTT
>JBBPBQ010000469.1:0-10239 GCA_037974755.1 Cicer yamashitae | reverse complement strand
ATTGGATGCACAAGATTGGTTAAAAACCCTAATTGGATTAGAATAAGCCTAAAAAGGACGTAAATGACCTAAATGTTCAACCAATGACACAAAATGACACAAAATCACATATTGGATGCACAAGATTAATTAAAAACCCTAATTGGATTCGAAAAAGCCTAGGGAGGACGAAAATGACCTAAATGTTCAACCAATGACACAAAATGACACAAAATATCATATTGGATGCACAAGATTGGTTAAAAACCCTAATTGGATTAGTATAAGCCTAGGGTGGACGAAAATGACCTAAATGGTCAACCAATGACACAAAATGACACAAAATCATATATTGGATGCACAAGATTGGTTAAAAACCCTAATTGGATTAGAATAAGCCTAGGGAGGACGAAAATGACCTAAATGTTCAACCAATGACACAAAATTACACAAAATCACATATTGGATGCACAAGATTGGTTAAAAACCCTAATTGGATTAGAATAAGCCTAGGGAGGACGGAAGTGACCTAAATGTTCAACCAATGACACAAAATCACATATTGGATGCACAAGATTGGTGAAAAACCCTAATTGGATTAGAATAAGCCTAAGGAGGACGAAAATGACCTAAATGTTCAACCAATGACACAAAATGACACAAAATCACATATTGGTTGCACAAGATTGGTTAAAAACCCTAATTGGATTAGAATAAGCCTAGGGAGGACGAAAATGACCTAAATGTTCAACCAATGACACAAAATCACATATTGGATGCACAAGATTGGTTAAAAACCCTAATTGGATTAGAATAAGCCTAAGGAGGACGAAAATGACCTAAATGTTCAACCTAAGACACAAAATCACATATTGGATGCACAAGATTGGTTAAAAACTCTAGTTGGATTAGAATAAGCATAGGGAGGACGAAAATGACCTAAATGTTCAACAAATGACACAAAATCACATATTGGATGCACAAGATTGGTTAAAAACCCTAATTGGATTAGAATAAGCCTAGGGAGGACGAAAATGACCTAAATGTTCAACCAATGACACAAAATCATATATTGGATGCACAAGATTGGTTAAAAACCCTAATTGGATTAGAATAAGCCTAGGGATGACGAAAATGACCTAAATGTTCAACCAATGACACAAAATGACACAAAATCACATATTGGATGCACAAGATTGGTTAAAAACCCTAATTGGATTAGAATAAGTCTAGGGAGGACGAAAATGACCTAAATGTTCAACCAATGACACAAAATGAAACAAAATCACATATTGGATGCACAAGATTGGTTAAAAACCCTAATTGGATTAGAATAAGTCTAGGGAGGACGAAAATGACCTAAATGTTCAACCAATGACACAAAATGACTCAAAATCACATATTGGATGCACAAGATTGGTTAAAAACCCTAATTGGATTAGAATAAGCCTAGGGAGGACGAAAATGACCTAAATGTTCAACCAATGACACAAAATGACATATTGGATGCACAAGATTGGTTAAAAACCCTAATTGGATTAGAATAAGCCTAGGGAGAACGAAAATGACCTAAATGTTCAACCAATGACACAAAATGACACAAAATCACATATTGGATGCACAAGATTGGTTAAAAATCCTAATTGGATTAGAATAAGCCTAGGGAGGACGAAAATGACCTAAATGTTAAACCAATGACACAAAATCACATATAGGATGCACAAGATTGGTTAAAAACCCTAATTGGATTAGAATAAGCCTAGGGAGGACGAAAATGACCTAAATGTTCAACCAATGACACAAAATGACACAAAATCACATATTGGATGCACAAGATTGGTTAAAAACCGTAATTGGATTAGAATATGCCTAGGGAGGACGAAAATGACCTAAATGTTCAACCAATGACACAAAATGACACAAAATCACATATTGGATGCACAAGATTGGTTAAAAACCCTAATTGGATTAGAATAAGCCTAGGGAGGACGAAAATGACCTAAATGTTCAACCAATGACACAAAATGACACAAAATCACATATTGGATGCACAAGATTGGTTAAAAACCCTAATTGGATTAGAATAAGCCTAGGGAGGACGAAAATGACCTAAATGTTTAACCAATGACAGAAAATCACATATTGGATGCACAAGATTGGTTAAAAACCCTAATTGGATTAGAATAAGCCTAGGGAGGACGAAAATGACCTAAATGTTCAACCAATGACACAAAATCACATATTGTATGCACAAGATTGGTTAAAAACCCTAATTTGATTAGAATAAGCCTAGGGAGGACGAAAATGACCTAAATGTTCAACCAATGACACAAAATGACACAAAATCACATATTGGATGCACAAGATTGGTTAAAAACCCTAAATGGATTAGAATAAGCCTAGGGAGGATGAAAACGACCTAAATGTTCAACCAATGACACAAAATGACATATTAAATGCACAAGATTGGTTAAAAACCCTAATTGGATTAGAATAAGCCTAGGGAGGACAAAAATGACCTAAATGTTCAACCAATGACAGAAAATGACACAAAATCACATATTGGATGCACAAGATTGGTTAAAAACCCTAATTGGATTAGAATAAGCCTAGGGAGGACGAAAATGACCTAAATGTTCAACCAATGACACAAAATCACATATTGGATGCACAAGATTGGTTAAAAACCCTAATTGGATTAGAATAAGCCTAGGGACGACAAAAATGACCTAAATGATCAACCAATGACACAAAATAACACAAAATCACATATTGGATGCACATGATTGGTTAAAAACCGTAATTGCATTAGAATAAGCCTAGGGAGGACGAAAATGACCTAAATGTTCAACCAATGACACAAAATGACACAAAATCACATATTGGATGCACAAGATTGGTTAAAAACCCTAATTGGATTAGAATAAGCCTAGGGAGGACGAAAATGACCTAAATGTTCAACCAATGACACAAAATGACACAAAATCACATATTGGATGCACAAGATTGGTTAAAAACTCTAATTGGATTAGAATAAGCCTAGCGAGGACGAAAATGACCTAATTGGGTTACCAATGAAATAAAATCACTTATTATGTGCACAAGATTGGTTAAAAACCCTAATTGGATTAGAATAAGCCTAGGGAGTACGAAAATGACCTAAATGTGCAACCAATGACACAAAATCACATATGGTATGCACAAGATTGGATAAAAATCCTAATTGGATTAGAATAAGCCTGGGGAGGACGAAAATGACCTAAATGTACAACCAATGACACAAAATCACATATTGGATGCACAAGATTGGTTAAAAACCCTAATTGGATTAGAATAAGCCTAGGGAGGACGAAAATGACCTAAATGTTCAACAAATGACACAAAATGACACAAAATCACATATTGGATGCCCAAGATTGATTAAAAATCCTAATTAGATTAGAATAAGCCTAGGGAGGACGAAAATTACCTAAATGTTCAACCAATGACACAAAATGACACAAAATCACATATTGGATGCACAAGATTGGTTAAAAACCCTAATTGGATTAGAATAAGCCTAGGGAGGACGAAAATGACCTAAATGTTCAACCAATGACACAAAATGACACAAAATCACATATTATATGCACAAGATTGGTTAAACACCCTAATTGGATTAAAATAGGCTTAGGGAGGACGAAAATGACCTAAATGTTATACCAATGACACAAAATGACACAAAATCACATATTGGATGCACAAGATTGGTTAAAAACCCTAATTGGATTAGAATAAGCCTAGGGAGGACGAAAATGACCTAAATGTTCAACCAATGACACAAAAGGACACAAAATCACATATTGGATGCACAAGATTGGTTATATACCCTAATTGGATTAGAATAAGCCTAGGGAGGACGAAAATGACTTAAATGTTCAACCAATGACACAAAATGACACAAAATCACATATTGGATGCACAAGATTGGTTAAAAACCCTAATTGGATTAGAATAGGCATAGGGAGGACGAAAATGACCTAAATGTTCAACCAATGACACAAAATGATACAAAATAACATATTGGATGCACAAGATTGGTTAAAAACCCTAATTGGATTAGAATAAGCCTAGGGAGGACGAAAATGACCTAAATGTTCAACCAATGACACAAAATCACATATTGGATGCACAAGATTGGTTAAAAACCCTAATTGGATTAGAATAACCCTAGGGAGGACGAAAATGACCTAAATGTTCAACCAATGACACAAAATTACACAAAATCACATATTGGTTGCACAAGATTGGTTAAAAACCCTAATTGGATTAGAATAAGCCTAGGGAGGACGAAAATGACCTAAATGTTCAACCAATGACACAAAATCACATATTGGATGCACAAGATTGGTTAAAAACCCTAATTGGATTAGAATAAGCCTAAAGTGGACGAAAATATCCTAAATGTTCAACCAATGACACAAAATGACACAAAATCACATATTGGATGCACAAGATTGGTTAAAAACCCTAATTGGATTAGAATAAGCCTAGGGAGGACGAAAATGACCTAAATGTTCAACCAATGACACAAAATGACACAAAATCACATATTGGATGCACAAGATTGGTTAAAAACCCTAATTGGATTAGAATAAGCCTAGCGAGGACGAAAATGACCAAATTGGATTACCAATGACACAAAATCACTTATTATATCCACAAGATTTGTTAAAAACCCTAATTGGATTAGAATAAGCCTAGCGAGGACGAAAATGAACTTAATATTCAACCAATGACACAAAATGACACAAAATCACATATTGGATGCACAAGATTGGTTAAAAACCCTAATTGGATTAGAATAAGCCTAGGGAGGACGAAAATGACCTAAATGTGCAACCAATGACACAAAATCAAATATTGGATGCACAATATTGGTTAAAAACCCTAATTGGATTAGAATAAGCCTAGCAATGATAAAAATGACCTAAATGTTCAACCAATGACACAAAATGACACAAAATCACATATTGGATGCACAAGATTGGTTAAAAACCCTAATTGGATTAGAATAAGCCTAGGGAGGACGAAAATGACCTAAATGTTCAACCAATGACACAAAATGACACAAAATCACATATTGGATGCAAAGGATTGGTTAAAAACCCTAATTGGATTGGAATAAGCCTAGGGAGGACGAAAATGACCTAAATGTTCAACCAATGACACAAAATGACACAAAATCACATATTGGATGCACAAGATTGGTTAAAAACCCTAATTGGATTAGAATAAGCCTAGGGAGGACGAAAATGACCTAAATGTTCAACCAATGACACAAAATGACACAAAATCACATATTGGATGCACAAGATTGGTTAAAAACCCTATTTGGATTAGAATAAACTTAGGGAGGACGAAAATGACCTAAATGTTCAACTAATGACACAAAATCAAGTATTGGATGCACAAGATTGGTTAAAAACACTAATTGGATTAGAATAACCCTAGGGAGGACGAAAATGACCTAAATGTTCAACTAATGACACAAAATCCCATATTGGATGCACAAGATTGGTTAAAAACCCTAATTGGATTAGGATAAGCTTAGGGTCGACGAAAATGACCTAAATGTTCAACCAATTACACAAAATCACATATTGGATGCACAAGATTTGTTAAAAACCGTAATTGGATTAGAATAAGCTTAGGGAGGACGAAAATGACCTAAATGTTCAACCAATGACACAAAATGACACAAAATCACATATTGGATGCACAAGATTGGTTAAAAACCCTAATTGGATTAGAATATGCCTAGGGAGGACGAAAATGACCTAAATGTTCAACCAATGACACAAAATGACACAAAATCACATATTGGATCCACAAGATTGGTTAAAAACCCTAATTGGATTAGAATAAGCCTAGCGAGGACGAAAATGACCTAAATGTGCAACCAATGACACAAAATCACATATTAGATGCACAAGATTGGTTAAAAACCCTAATTGGATTAGAATAAGCCTAGGGAGGACGAAAATGACCTAAATGTTCAACCAATGACACAAAATGACACAAAATCACATATTGGATGCACAAGATTGGTTAAAAACCCTAATTGGATTAGAATAAGCCGAGGGAGGACGAAAATGACCCAAATGTTCAACCAATGACACAAAATGACACAAAATCACATATTGGATGCACAAGATTGGTTAAAAACCCTAATTGGATTAGAATAAGCCTAGGGAGGACGAAAATGACCTAAATGTTCAACCAATGACACAAAATGACACAAAATCACATATTGGATGCACAAGATTGGTTAAAAACCCTAATTGGATTAGAATAAGCCTAGGGAGGACGAAAATGACCTAAATGTTCAACCAATGACACAAATTCATATATTGGATGCACTAGATTGGTTAAAAACCCTAATTGGATTAGAATAAGCCTAGGGAGGATGAAAATGACCTAAATGCTCAACCAATGACACAAAATGACACAATATCACATATTGGATGCACAAGATTGGTTAAAAACCCTAATTGGATTATAATAAGCCTAGGGAGGACAAAAATGACGTAAATGTTCAACCAATGACACAAAATGACAGAAAATCACATATTGGATGCACAAGATTGGTTAAAAACCCTAATTGGATTAGAATAAGCCTAGGGAGGACGAAAATGAACTAAATATTCAACCAATGACACAAAATGACACAAAATCACATATTGGATGCACAAGATTGGTTAAAAACCCTAATTGGATTAGAATAAGCCTAGGGAGGACGAAAATGACCTAAATGTTCAACCAATGACACAAAATGACACAAAATCACATATTGGATGCACAAGATTGGTTAAAAACCCTAATTGGATTAGAATATGCCTAGGGAGGACCAAAATGACCTAAATGTTCAACCAATGACACATAATGACACAAAATCACATATTGGATGCACAAGATTGGTTAAAAACCCTAATTGGATTAGAATAAGCCTAGGGAGGACGAAAATGACCTAAATGTTCAACCAATGACACAAAATGACACAAAATCACATATTGGATGCACAAGATTGGTTAAAAACCCTAATTGGATTAGAATAGGCCTAGGGAGGACGATAATGACCTAAATGTTATACCAATGACATAAAATGACACAAAATCACATATTGGATGCACAAGATTGGTTAAAAACCCTAATTGGATTAGAATAAGCCTAGGGAGGACGAAAATGACCTAAATGTTCAACCAATGACACAAAATGACACAAAATCACATATTGGATGCACAAGATTGGTTAAAAACCCTAGTTGGATTATAATAAGCCTAGGGAGGACGAAAATGACCTAAATGTTCAACCAATGACACAAAATCACATATTGGATGCACAAGATTGGTTAAAAACCCTAATTGGATTAGAATAAGCCTAGGGAGGACGAAAATGACCTAAATGTTCAACCAATGACACAAAATGACACAAAATCACATATTGGATGCACAAGATTGGTTAAAAATCCTAATTGGATTAGAATAGGCCTATGGAGGACGAAAATGACGTAAATGTTAAACCAATGACACAAAATCACATATTGGATGCACAAGATTGGTTAAAAACCCTAATTGGATTAGAATAAGCCTAGGGAGGACGAAAATGACCTAAATGTTCAACCAATGACACAAAATGACACAAAATCACATTTTGGATTCACAAGATTGGTTAAAAACCCTAATTGGATTAGAATAAGCCTAGGGAGGACGAAAATGACCTAAATGTTAAACCAATGACACAAAATCACATATTGGATGCACAAGATTGGTTAAAAACCCGAATTGGATTAGAATAAGCAAAGGGAGGACGAAAATGACCTAAATGTTCAACCAATGACACAAAATCACATATTGGATGCACAAGATTGGTTAAAAACCCTAATTGGATTGGAATAAGCATAGGGAGGACAAAAATGACCGAAATATTCAACCAATGACACAAAATGACACAAAATCACATATTGGATGCACTAGATGGGTTAAAAACCCTAATTGGATTAGAATAAGCCTAGGGAGGACGAAAATGACCTAAATGTTCAACCAATGACACAAAATGACACAAAATCACATATTGGATGCACAAGATTGGTTAAAAACCCTAATTGGATTAGAATAAGTCTAGCGAGGACGAAAATGACCCAAATGTTCAACCAATGACACAAAATCACATATTGGATGCACAAGATTGGTTAAAAACCCTAATTGGATTAGAATAAGCCTAGGGAGGACGAAAATGACCTAAATGTTCAACCAATGACACAAAATGACACAAAATCACATATTGGATGCACAAGATTGGTTAAAAACCCTAATTGGATTAGAATAAGCCTAGGGAGGACGAAAATGACCTAAATGTTCAACCAATGACACAAAATGACACAAAATCACATATTGGATGCACAAGATTGGTTAAAAATCCTAATTGGATTAAAATAACCCTAGGGAGGACGAAAATGACCTAAATGTTGAACCAATGACACAAAATGACACAAAATCACATATTGGATGCAGAAGATTGGTTAAAAACCCTAAATGGAATAGAATAAGCCTAGGGAGGACGAAAATGAACTAAATGTTCAACCAATGACACAAAATCACATATTGGATGCACAAGATTGGTTAAAAACCCTAATTGGATTAGAATAAGCCTAGGGAGGACGAAAATGACCTAAATGTTCAACCAATGACACAAAATGACACAAAATCACATATTGGATGCACAAGATTGGTTAAAAACCTTAATTGGATTAGAATAAGCCTAGGGAGGAAGAAAATGACCTAAATGTTCATACAATGACAAAAAGTGACACAAAATCACATATTGGATGCACAAGATTGGTTAAAAACCCTAATTGGATTAGAATAAGCCTAGGGAGGACGAAAATGACCTAAATGTTCAACCAATGACACAACATGACACAAAATCAAATATTGGATGCAACAGATTGGTTAAAAACCCTAATTGGATTAGAATAAGCCTAGGGAGGACGAAAATGACCTAAATGTTCAACCAATGACACAAAATGACACAAAATCACATAATGGTTGCACAAGATTGGTTAAAAACCCTAATTGGATTAGAATAAGCCAAGGGAGGACGAAAATGACCTAAATGTTCAACCAATGACACAAAATGACACAAAATCACATATTGGATGCACAAGATTGGTTAAAAACCCTAATTGGATTAGAATAAGCCGAGGGAGGACGAAAATGACCTAAATGTTCAACCAATGACACAAAATCACATATTGGATGCACAAGATTGGTTAAAAACCCTAATTGGATTAGAATAAGTCTAGGGAGGACGAAAATGACCTAAATGTTCAACCAATGACACAAAATGACACAAAATCACATATTGCGTGCACAAGATTGGTTAAAAACCCTAATTGGATTAGAATAAGCCTAGGGAGGATGAAAATGACCTAAATGTTCAACCAATGACACAAAATCACATATTGGATGCACAAGATTGGTTAAAAACCCTAATTGGATTAGAATAAGCCTACGGAGGACGGAAATGACATAAATGTTCAACCAATGACACAAAATGACACAAAATCACATATTGGATGCACAAGATTGGTTAAAACCCCAAATTGGATTAGAATAAGTCTAGGGAGGACGAAAATGACCTAAATGTTCAACCAATGACACAAAATCACATATTGGATGCACAAGATTGGTTAAAAACCCTAATTGGATTAGAATAAGTCTAGGGAGGACGAAAATGACCTAAATGTTCAACCAATGACACAAAATGACACAAAATCACATATTGGGTGCAAAAGATTGGTTAAAAACCCTAATTGGATTAGAATAAGCCTAGGGAGGACGAAAATGACCTAAATGTTCAACCAACGAAACAAAATCACATATTGGATGCACAAGATTGGTTAAAAACCCTAATTGAATTAGAATAAGCCTAGGGACCACGGAAATGACCTAAATGTTCAACCAATGACACAAAATCACATATTGGATGCACAAGATTGGTTAAAAACCCTAATTGGATTAGAATAAGCCTAAGGAGGACGTAAATGACCTAAATGTTCAACCAATGACACAAAATGACACAAAATCACATATTGGATGCACAAGATTAATTAAAAACCCTAATTGGATTCGAAAAAGCCTAGGGAGGACGAAAATGACCTAAATGTTCAACCAATGACACAAAATGACACAAAATATCATATTGGATGCACAAGATTGG
>JBBPBQ010000468.1:0-10275 GCA_037974755.1 Cicer yamashitae | reverse complement strand
TTCTAATCCAATTAGGGTTTTTAACCAATCTTGTGCATCCAATATTTGATTTTGTGTCATTTTGTGTCATTGTTTGAACATTTAGGTCATTTTCGTCCTCCCTAGGCTTATTCTAATCCAATTAGGGTTTTTAACCAATCTTGTGCATCCAATATGTGATTTTGTGTCATTGGTTGAACATTTAGGTCATTTTCGTCCTCCCTAGGCTTATTCTAATAAAATTAGGGTTTTTAACTAATCTTGTGCATCCAATATGTGATTTTGTGTCATTTTGTGTCATTGGTTGAACATTTAGGTCATTTTCGTCCTCCTTAGGCATATTCTAATCCAATTAGGGTTTTTAACCAATCTTGTGCATCCAATATGTGATTTTGTGTCATTGGTTGAACATTTAGGTCATTTTCGTCCTCCCTAGGCTTATTCTAATCCAATTAGGGTTTTTAACCAATCTTGTGCATCCAATATGTGATTTTGTGTCATTGGTTGAACATTTAGGTCATTTTGGTCCTCCCTAGGCTTATTCTAATCCAATTACGGTTTTTAACCAATCTTGTGCATCCAATATGTGATTTTGTGTCATTGGTTGAACATTTAGGTCATTTTCGTCCTCCCTAGGCTTATTCTAATCCAATTAGGGTTTTTAACCAATCTTGTGGATCCAATATGTGATTTTGTGTCATTGGTTGAACATTTAGGTCATTTTCGTCCTCCCTAGGCTTATTCTAATCCAATTAGGGTTTTTAACCAATCTTGTGCATCCAATATGTGATTTTGTGTCATTGGTTGAACATTTAGGTCATTTTCATCCTCCTTAGGCTTATTCTAATCCAATTAGAGTTTTTAACCAATCTTGTGCATCCAATATGTGATTTTGTGTCATTGGTTGAACATTTAGGTCATTTTCGTCCTCCCTAGGCTTACTCTAATCTAATTAGGGTTTTTAAACAATCTTGTGCATCCAATATGTGATTTTGTGTCATTTTGGGTCATTGGTTGAACATTTAGGTCATTTTCGTCCTCCCTAGGCTTATTCTAATCCAATTAGGGTTTTTAACCAATCTTGTGCATCCAATATGTGATTTTGTGTCATTAGTTGAACATTTAGGTCATTTTCGTCCTCCCTAGGCTTATTCTAATCCAATTAGTGTTTTTAACCAATCTTGTGCATCCAATATGTGATTTTGTGTCATTTTGTGTCATTGGTTGAACATTTAGGTCATTTTCGTCCTCCCTAAGCTTATTCTAATCCAATTAGGGTTTTTAACCAATCTTGTGCATCCAATATGTGATTTTGTGTCCTTTTGTGTCATTGGTTGAACATTTAGGTCATTTTCGTCCTCCCTAGGCTAATTCTAATCCAATTAGGGTTTTTAACCAATCTTGTGCATCCAATATGTGATTTTGTGTCATTTTGTGTCATTGGTTGAACATTTAGGTCATTTTCGTCCTCCCTAAGCTTATTCTAATCCAATTAGGGTTTTTAACCAATCTTGTGCATCCAATATGTGATTTTGTGTCCTTTTGTGTCATTGGTTGAACATTTAGGTCCTTTTCGTCCTCCCTAAGCTTATTCTTATCCAATTAGGTTTTTAACCAATCTTATGCATTTAATATGTTATTTTGTGTCATTTTGTGTCATTGGTTGAACATTTAGGTCATTTTCGTCCTCCCTAGGCTTATTCTATTCCAATTAGGGTTTTTAACCAATCTTGTGCATCCAATATGTGATTTTGTGTCATTTTGTGTCATTGGTTTAACATTTAGGTCGTTTTCGTGTTCCCTAGGCTTATTCTAATCCAGTTAGGGTTTTTAACCAATCTTGTGCATCCAATATGTGATTTTGTGTCATTGGTTGAACATTTAGGTCATTTTCGTCCTCCCTAGGCTTATTCTAATCCAATTAGGGTTTTTAACCAATCTTGTGCATCCAATATGTGATTTTGTGTCATTTTGTGTCATTTGTTGAACATTTAGGTCATTTTCGTCCTCCCTAGGCTTATTCTAATCGAATTAGGGTTTTTAACCAATCTTGTGCATCCAATACGTGATTTTGTGTCATTTTGTGTCATTTGTTGCACATTTAGGTCATTTTCGTCCTCCGTAGGCTTATTCTACTCCAATTAGGGTTTTTAACCAATCTTGTGCATCCAATATCTGATTTTCTGTCATTTTGTGTCATTGGTTGGACATTTAGGTCATTTTCATCCTCCATAGGCTTATTCTAATCCAATTATGGTTTATAACCAATCTTGTGCATCCAATATGTGATTTTGTGTCATTGGTTGAACATTTAGGTCATTTTCGTCCTCCCTAGGCTTATTCTAATCCAATTAGGGTTTTTAACCAATCTTGTGCATCCAATATGTGATTTTGTGTCATTGGTTGAATATTTAGGTGATTTTTGTCCTCCCTAGGCTTATTCGAATCCAATTAGGGTTTTTAACCAATCTTGTGCATCCAATATGTGATTTTGTGTCATTTTGTGTCATTTGTTGAACATTTAGGTCATTTTCGTCCTCCGTAGGCTTATTCTAATCCAATTAGGGTTTTTAACCAATCTTGTGCATCCAATCTGTGATTTTCTGTCATTTTGTGTCATTGGTTGAACATTTAGGTCATTTTCGTCCTCCCTAGGCTTATTCTAATCCAATTAGGGTTTTTAACCAATCTTGTGCATCCAATATGTGATTTTGTGTCATTGGTTGAACATTTAGGTCATTTTCGTCCTCCCTAGGCTTATTCTAATCCAATTAGAGATTTTAACCAATCTTGTGCATCCAATATGTGATTGTGTCATTGGTTGAACATTTAGGTCATTTTCGTCCTCCCTAGGCTTATTCTAATCCAATTAGGGTTTTTAACCAATCTTGTGCATCCAATATGTGATTTTGTGTCATTGGTTGAACATTTAGGTCATTTTCGTCCTTCCTAGCCTTATTCTAATCCAATTAGGGTTTTTAACCAATCATGAGCATCCAATATGTGATTTTGTGTCATTTTGTGTCATTGGTTGAACATTTAGGTCATTTTCGTCCTCCCTAGGCTTATTCTAATCCAATTAGGGTTTTTAACCAATCTTGTGCATCCAATATGTGATTTTGTGTCATTGGTTGAACATTTAGGTCATTTTCGTCCACTCTAGGTTTATTCTAATCCAATTAGGGTTTTTAACCAATCTTGTGCATCCAATATGTGATTTTGTGTCATTTTGTGTCATTGGTTGAACATTTAGGTCATTTTCGTCCTCCCTAGGCTTATTCTAATCCAATTAGGGTTTTTAACCAATCTTGTGCATCCAATATGTGATTTTGTGTCATTATGTGTCATTGGTTGAACATTTAGGTCATTTTGGTCCTCCCTAGGCATATTCTAATCCAATTAGGGTTTTTAACCAATCTTGTGCATCCAATATGTGATTTTGTGTCATTTTGTGTCATTGGTTGAACATTTAGGTCATTTTCGTCCTCCCTAGGCTTATTCTAATCCAATTAGGGTTTTTAACCAATCTTGTGCATCCAATATGAGATTATGTGTCATTGGTTGAACATTTAGGTCATTTTCGTCCTCCCTAGGCTTATTCTAATCCAATTAGGGTTTCTAACCAATCTTGTGCATCCAATATGTGATTTTGTGTCATTCGTTGAACATTTAGGTCATTTTCATCCTCCCTAGGCTTATTCTAATCCAATTAGGGTTTTTAACCAATCTTGTGCATCCAATATGTGATTTTGTGTCATTGGTTGAACATTTAGGTCATTTTCGTCCTCCCTAGGCTTATTCTAATCCAATTAGGGTTTTTAACCAATCTTGTGCATCCAATATGTGATTTTGTGTCATTGGTTGAACATTTAGGTCATTTTCGTCCTCCCTAGGCTTATTCTAATCCAATTAGGGTTTTTAACAAAACTTGTGCATCCAATATGTGATTTTGTGTCATTGGTTGAACATTTAGGTCATTTTCGTCCTCCCTAGGCTTATTCTAATCCAATTAGGGTTTTTAACCAATCTTGTGCATCCAATATGTGATTTTGTGTCATTGGTTGAACATTTAGGTCATTTTCGTCCTCCCTAGGCTTATTCTCATCCAATTAGGGTTTTTAACCATTCTTGTGCATCCAATATGTGATTTTGTGTCATTTTGTGTCATTGGTTGAACATTTAGGTCATTTTCGTCCTCCCTAGGCTTATTCTAATCCAATTAGGGTTTTTAACCAATCTTGTGCATCCAATATGTGATTTTGTGTCATTGGTTGAACATTTAGGTCATTTTCGACCTCCCTAGGCTTATTCTAATCCAACTAGGGTTTTTAACCAATCTTGTGCATCCAATATGTGATTTTGTGTCATTGGTTGAACATTTAGGTCATTTTCGTCCTCCCTAGGCTTATTCTAATCCAATTAGGGTTTTTAACCAATCTTGTGCATATAATAAGTAATTTTTTGTCATTGGTAATCCAATTAGGTCATTTTCGTCCTCCCTAGGCTTATTCTAATCCAATTAGGGTTTTTAACCAATCTTGTGCATCCAATATGTGATTTTGTGTCATTTTGTGTCATTGGTTGAACATTTAGGTCATTTTCGTCCTCCCTAGGCTTACTCCAATCCAATTAGGGTTTTTAACCAATCTTCTGCATCCAATATGTGATTTTGTGTCATTTTGTGTCATTGGTTGAAAATTTAGGTCATTTTCGTCCTCCCTAGGCTTATTCAAATCCAATTAAGGTTTTTAACCAATCTTGTGCATCCAATATGTGATTTTGTGTCATTTTGTGTCATTGGTTGAACATTTAGGTCATTTTCGTCCTCCCTAGGCTTATTCTAATCCAATTAGGATTTTTAACCAATCTTGTCCATCCAATATGTGACTTTGTGTTATTTTGTGTAATTGGTTGAACATTTAGGTCATTTTCGTCCTCCCTAGGCTTATTCTAATCCAATTAGGGTTTTAAACCAATCTTGTGCATCCAATATGTGATTTTGTGTCATTGGTTGAACATTTAGGTCATTTTCGTCCTCCCTAGGCTTATTCTAATGCACTTAGGGTTTTTAACCAATCTTGTGCATCCAATATGTGATTTGGTGTCATTCTGTGTCATTGGTTGAACATTTAGGTCATTTTCGTCCTCCCTAGGCTTATTCTAATCCAATTAGGGTTTTTAACCAATCTTGTGCATCCAATATGTGATTTTGTGTCATTGGTTGAACATTTAGGTCATTTTCGTCCTCCCTAGGGTTATTCTTAACCAATTAGGGTTTTTAACCAATCTTGTGCATCCAATATGTGATTTTGTGTCATTTTGTATCATTGGTTGAACATTTAGGTCAATTTCGTCCTCCCTAGGCTTATTCTAATCCAATTAGGGTTTTTAACC
Source organism: Cicer yamashitae (assembly GCA_037974755.1). Lineage (NCBI taxonomy): Eukaryota > Viridiplantae > Streptophyta > Magnoliopsida > Fabales > Fabaceae > Cicer > Cicer yamashitae. Next base: position 4,902 of record JBBPBQ010000468.1, on the reverse strand, counting down.
AATCTTGTGCATCCAATATGTGATTTTGTGTCATTTTGTGTCATTGGTTGAACATTTAGGTCATTTTCGTCCTCCCTAGGCTTATTCTAATCCAATTAGGGTTTTTAACCAATCTTGTGCATCCAATATGTGATTTTGTGTCATTTTGTGTAATTGGTTGAACATTTAGGTAATTTTCGTCCTCCCTAGGCTTATTCTAATGCAATTAGGGTTTTTAACCAATCTTGTGCATCCAATATGTGATTTTGTGTCATTGGTTGAACATTTAGGTCATTTTCGTCCTCCCTAGGCTTATTTTAATCCAATTAGGGTTTTTAACCAATCTTGTGCATCCAATATGTGATTTTGTGTCATTTTGTATCATTGGTTGAACATTTAGGTCATTTTCGTCCTCCCTAGGCTTATTCTAATCCAATTAGGGTTTTTAACCAATCTTGTGCATATAATAAGTGATTTTGTGTCATTGGTAATCCAATTAGGTCATTTTCGTCCTCACTAGGCTTATTCTAATCCAATTAGGGTTTTTAACCAATCTTGTGCATCCAATATGTGATTTTGTGTCATTTTGTGTCATTGGTTGAACATTTAGGTCATTTTCGTCCTCCCTAGGCTTATTCTAATCCAATTAGGGTTTTTAACCAATCTTGTGCATCCAATATCTGACTTTGTGTCATTTTGTGACATTTTGTGTCATTGGTTGAACATTTAGGTCATTTTGTCCTCCCTAGGCTTATTCTAATCCAATTAGGGTTTTTATCCAATCTTGTGCATCCAATATGTGATTTTGTGTCATTGGTTGAACATTTAGGTCATTTTCGTTCTCGATAGGCTTATTCTAATCCAATTAGGGTTTTTAACCAATCTTGTGCATCCAATATGTGATTTTGTGTCATTGGTTGAACATTTTAGTCATTTTCGTCCTCCCTAAGTTTATTCTAATCCAATTAGGGTTTTTAACCAATCTTGTGCATCCAATATGTGATTTTGTGTCATTGGTTGAACATTTAGGTCATTTTCGTCCTCCCTAGGCTTATTCTAATCCAATTAGGGTTTTTAACCAATCTTGTGCATCCAATATGTGATTTTGTGTCATTTTGTGTCATTGGTTGAACATTTAGGTCATTTTCGTCCTCCCTAGGCTTATTTTAATCCAATTAGGGTTTTTAACCAATCTTGTGCATCCAATATGTGATTTTGTATCATTTTGTGTCATTGGTTGAACATTTAGGTCATTTTCGTCCTCCCTAGGCTTATTCTAATCCAATTAGGGTTTTTAACCAATCTTGTGCATCCAATATGTGATTTTGTGTAATTTTGTGTCATTGGTTGAACATTTAGGTCATTTTCGTCCTCCCTAGGCTTATTCTAATCCAATTATGGTTTTTAACCAATCTTGTGCATCCAATATGTGATTTTGTGTCATTTTGTGTCATTGGTTGAACATTTAGGTCATTTTCGTCCTCCCTAGGCTTATTCTAATCCAATTAGGGTTTTTAACCAATCTTGTGCATCCAATATGTGATTTTGTGTCATTTTGTGTCATTGGTTGAACATTTAGGTCATTTTCGTCCTCCCTAGGCTTATTCTAATCCAATTAGGGTTTTTAACCAATCTTGTGCATCCAATATTTGATTTTGTGTCATTTTGTGTTATTGGTTGACCATTTAGGTCATTTTCGTCCTCCCTAGGCTTATTCTAATCCAATTAGGGTTTTTAACCAATCTTGTGCATCCAATATGTGATTTTGTGTAATTTTGTGTCATTGTTTGAACATTTAGGTCATTTTCGTCCTCCCTAGGCTTATTCTAATCCAATTAGGGTTTTTAACCAATCTTTTGCAACCAATATGTGATTTTGTGTCATTTTGTGTCATTGGTTGAACATTGAGGTTATTTTCGTCCTCCCTAGGCTTATTCTAATCCAATTAGGGTTTTTAACCAATCTTGTGCATCCAATATGTGATTTTGTGTCATTTTGTGTCATTGGTTGAACATTTAGGTCATTTTCGTCCTCCCTAGGCTTATTCTAATCCAATTAGGGTTTTTAACCAATCTTGTGCATCCTATATGTGATTTTGTGTCATTGGTTGAACATTTACGTCATTTTTGTCCTCCCTAGGCTTATTCTAATCCAATTAGGGTTTTTAACCAATCTTGAGCATCCAATATGTGATTTTGTGTCATTTTGTGTCATTGGTTGAACATTTAGGTCATTTTCGTCCTCCCTAGGCTTATTCTAATCCAATTAGGGTTTTTAACCAATCTTGTGCATCCAATATGTGATTTTGTGTCATTGGTTGAACATTTAGGTCATTTTCGTCCTCTCAAGGTTTTTCTATTCCAATTAGGGTTTTTAACCAATCTTGTGCATCCCATATGTGATTTTGTGTCATTGGTTGAACATTTAGGTCATTTTCGTCCTCCCTAGGCTTATTCTAATCCAATTAGGGTTTTTAACCAATCTTGTGCATCCAATATGTGATTTTGTGTCATTTTGTGTCATTGGTTGAACATTTAGGTCATTTTCGTCCTCCCTAGGCTTATTCTAATCCAATTAGGGTTTTTAACCAATCTTGTGCATCCAATATGTGATTTGGTGTCATTGGTTGAAAATTTAGGTCATTTTCGTCCTCCCTAGGCTTATTCTAATCCAATTAGCGTTTTTAACCAATCTTGTGCGTCCAATATGTGATTTTGTGTCATTGGTTGAACATTTAGGTCATTTTCGTCCTCCACAGGCTTATTCTAATCCAATTAGGGTTTTTAACCAATCTTGTGCATCCAATATGTGATTATGTGTTGTTTTGTGTCATTGGTTGAACATTTAGGTCATTTTCGTCCTCCCTAGGCTTATTCTAATCCAATTAGGGTTTTTAACCAATCTTGTGCATCCAATATGTGATTTTGTGTCATTTTGTGTCATTGGTTGAACATTTAGGTCATTTTCGTCCTCCCTAGGCTTATTCTAATCCAATTAGGGTTTTTAACCAATCTTGTGCATCCAATATGTGATTTTGTGTCATTTTGTGTCATTGGTTGAACATTTGGGTCATTTTCGTCCTCCCTCGGCTTATTCTAATCCAATTAGGGTTTTTAACCAATCTTGTGCATCCAATATGTGATTTTGTGTCATTTTGTGTCATTGGTTGAACATTTAGGTCATTTTCGTCCTCCCTAGGCTTATTCTAATCCAATTAGGGTTTTTAACCAATCTTGTGCATCCAATATGTGATTTTGTGTCATTATGTGTCATTGGTTGAACATTTAGGTCATTTTGGTCCTCCCTAGGCATATTCTAATCCAATTAGGGTTTTTAACCAATCTTGTGCATCCAATATGTGATTTTGTGTCATTTTGTGTCATTGGTTGAACATTTAGGTCATTTTCGTCCTCCCTAGGCTTATTCTAATCCAATTAGGGTTTTTAACCAATCTTGTGCATCCAATATCTGATATTGTGTCATTGGTTGAACATTTAGGTCATTTTCGTCCTCCCTAGGCTTATTCTAATCCAATTAGGGTTTTTAACCAATCTTGTGCATCCAATATGTGATTTTGTGTCATTGGTTGAACATTTAGGTCATTTTCATCCTCCATAGGCTTATTCTAATCCAATTAGGGTTTTTAACCAATCTTGTGCATCCAATATGTGATTTTGTGTCATTGGTTGAACATATAGGTCATTTTCGTCCTCCATAGGCTTATTCTAATCCAATTAGCGTTTTTAACCAATCTTGTGCATCCAATATGTGATTTTGTGTCATTGGTTGAACATTTAGGTCATTTTCGTCCTCCCTAGGCTTATTCTAATCCAATTAGGGTTTTTAACCAATCTTGTGCATCCAATATGTGATTTTGTGTAATTGGTTGAACATTTAGGTCATTTTGGTCCTCCCTCGGCTTATTCTAATCCAATTAGGGTTTTTAACCAATCTTGTGCATCCAATATGTGATTTTGTGTCATTGGTTGAACATTTAGGTCATTTTCGTCCTCCCTAGGCTTATTCTAATCCAATTAGGGTTTTTAACCAATCTTGTGCATCCAATATGTGATTTTGTGTCATTGGTTGAACATTTAGGTCATTTTCGTCCTCCCTAGGCTTATTCTAATCCAATTAGGGTTTTTAACCAATCTTGAGCATCCAATATGTGATTTTGTGTCATTTTGTGTCATTGGTTGAACATTTAGGTCATTTTCATCCTCCCTAGGCTTATTCTAATCCAATTAGGGTTTTTAACCAATCTTGTGCATCCAATATGTGATTTTTTGTCATTTTGTGTCATTGGTTTAACATTTAGGTCATTTTCGTCCTCCCTAGGCTTATTCTAATCCAATTAGGGTTTTTAACCAATCTTGTGCATCGAATATGTGATTTTTTGTCATTGGTTGAACATTTAGGTGATTTTCGTCCTCCCTAGGCTTATTCTAATCCAATTAGGGTTTTAACCAATCTTCTGCATCCAATATGTGATTTTGTGTCATTGGTTGAACATTTAGGTCATTTTCGTCCTCCCTAGGCTTATTCTAATCAGATTAGGGTTTTTAACCAATCTTGTGCATCCAATATGTGATTTTGTGTCATTTTGTGTCATTGGTTGAACATTTAGGTAATTTTCGTCCTCCCTAGGCTTATTCCAATCCAATTAGAGTTTTTCACCAATCTTGTGCATCCAATATGTGATTTTGTGTCATTTTGTGTCATTGGTTGAACATTTTGGTCATTTTTGTCCTCCCTAGGCTTATTCTAATCCAATTAGGGTTTTTAACCAATCTTGTGCATCCAATATGTGATTTTGTGTCGTTGGTTGAACATTTAGGTCATTTTCGTCCTCTCTAGGCTTATTCTAATCCAATTAGGGTTTTTAACCAATCTTGTGCATCCAATATGTGATTTTGTGTCATT
>JBBPBQ010000467.1:2500-5000 GCA_037974755.1 Cicer yamashitae | reverse complement strand
ATTTTTTTTTAAAATTTTTATAAGGGCCAGATTTTCGAGTTGAGGTATCTAGACTTGGAATTTTTTCATGAAATTTTACAGGGACGTTCTCAATAATTAAAAAACACTTCCCACAAAAAATTAGAATTTTCTGACAAGGGATGAATTAATTATAATTTTTTTAAGTGAAGAAAATATTAAAAATACAATTAAAAAATATTAAAAAAATTAAAAAATTAATTTTGAGAAAAATTTATAATGGGACTTGCATCGTAAAACACATAACATGGACATCAAATTTTCTTTGAAAACAAAATTTGGATTTGGTTACAAAGTGACTAGGTAGTGGCCAAGTGACTAGTGCTGGCTGGTCAGGTGACTAGTGCTGGCTGGCCTGGTGACTAGTGCTGGCTGGTCAGGTGACTAGTGCTGGCTGGCTGATTCTGTCCGAGAGCTGGCCGAGTGACTAGTGCTGGCAAGCCAGCCAGCCTGCTGCCCTGGTGACTAGTGCTGGCCAGCCTGCTGCCCTGGTGACTAGTGCTGGCCAGCCAGCCAGCCTGCTGCCCTGGTGACTAGTGCTGGCCTGCCAGCCAGCCTGCTGCACTGGTGACTAGTGCTGGCCAGCCAGCCAGCCTGCTGCACTGGTGACAAGTGCTGGCCAGCCAACCAGCAGGCCAACACACGCGCGCGCGTCTTGGTCTACTTGCCACATCCCTCATATTGATTTACTAGCAAGCCATCACGCGCGCGCGCGCCACGTCCACGTCTTAGTCGTAGTCGTAGTCGCAGTCGTCGCGCGCGTCTTGATTTACCCACATCCGATAAATAAAAAATTGATTTCTTTGCTACGCCCCTCAACAAGCAAGCCATCACACGCGCGCGCGCCACGTCCACGTCTTAGTCGTAGTCGTAGTCGTCGCGCGTGCGTCTTGATTTACCCACATCCGATAAAAAAAAATTGATTTCTTTGCTACGCCCCTCAACCAGCAAGCCAACACACGCGCGCGCGCCACGTCCACGTCTTAGTCGTAGTCGTAGTCGTAGTCGTAGTCGTAGTCGTAGTCGTCGCGCGCGTCTTGATTTACCCACATCCGATAAAAAAAAATTGATTTCTTTGCTACGCCCCTCAACTAGCAACCAACATGCGCCCGTGCCCCGTCCACGTCTACGTCGTAGTCGCGGCCGTAGTGCTCGCGCGCGTATTGGTTTTCCACATCCGGGTCAAATTTTTGATTTTGCTACACCGTCCGTCAATTCACAAGCCAACAGTTGCCTTATCATACCCACATCCTTCCCCAATTTTTCTCTGTCCTGGCCTTGGCCTAGGCCTGAGCCATGGATTTAGCCCTGGCCCTGGCCTGGAGCACACATACCTTCCCCTATATATGTTTGATGTGCTTTTTCCAGTTTTGTAGAAAGAGAGCCCTTTTTTCGCTATAGGAGGAAAGTCACGTTTGAGGGACCTAGACTTCGAATTTTTTGATGAAATTTTGCACGAATGTTCATCAACCCAATAATAACATCCAGAAAAAAATTTGGAATTTTTTGACAAACGGATTTTTTTTTAAAATTTTTATAAGGGCCAGATTTTCGAGTTGAGGTACCTAGACTTGGAATTTTTTCATGAAATTTTACAGGGACGTTCTCAATAATTGGAAAACACTTCCCACAAAAAATTGTAATTTTCTGACAAGGGATGGATTAATTATGATTTTTTTAAGTGCTGAAAATCTTAAAAATATAATTAAAAAATATTAAAAAAATTAAAAAATTAATTTTGAGAAAAATTTATAATGGGACTTGCATCGTAAAACACATAACATGGACATCAAATTTTCTTTGAAAACAAAATTTGGATTTGGTTACAAAGTGACTAGGTAGTGGCCAAGTGACTAGTGCTGGCTGGTCAGGTGACTAGTGCTGGCTGGCCTGGTGACTAGTGCTGGCTGGTCAGGTGACTAGTGCTGGCTGGCTGATTCTGTCCGAGAGCTGGCCGAGTGACTAGTGCTGGCAAGCCAGCCAGCCTGCTGCCCTGGTGACTAGTGCTGGCCAGCCTGCTGCCCTGGTGACTAGTGCTGGCCAGCCAGCCAGCCTGCTGCCCTGGTGACTAGTGCTGGCCTGCCAGCCAGCCTGCTGCACTGGTGACTAGTGCTGGCCAGCCAGCCAGCCTGCTGCACTGGTGACAAGTGCTGGCCAGCCAACCAGCAGGCCAACACACGCGCGCGCGTCTTGGTCTACTTGCCACATCCCTCATATTGATTTACTAGCAAGCCATCACGCGCGCGCGCGCCACGTCCACGTCTTAGTCGTAGTCGTAGTCGCAGTCGTCGCGCGCGTCTTGATTTACCCACATCCGATAAATAAAAAATTGATTTCTTTGCTACGCCCCTCAACAAGCAAGCCATCACACGCGCGCGCGCCACGTCCACGTCTTAGTCGTAGTCGTAGTCGTCGCGCGTGCGTCTTGATTTACCCACATCCGATAAAAAAAAATTGATTTCTTTGCTACGCCCCTCAACCA
>JBBPBQ010000465.1:0-10324 GCA_037974755.1 Cicer yamashitae | reverse complement strand
TTTTTTTTTTTTATATTTCGGATATTCTGGCCAAGTTTCGAAGCAACACGGGCAAGTTGACAAGAAATCGATTTTAGCGTTGTTCTTTTTATTTGTTCTAGGAAATATAAGGTTATTTGTTGTTTAGAAAACAAAATACAAAATACGTGGATCGAGCGGATTTCAATTAGTCGGGAGTGTCTCATTTTATGTATTTTCTGTAGTGCAATGCATATATTCAATTACGACGCATTATTTAACAGGTGCGATTATACCAGCACTAATGCACTAGATCCCATCAGAACTCCGCAGTCAAGCTTTCTTGGGCGAGAGTAGTACTAGGATGGGTGACCTCCTGAGAAGTCCTCGTGTTGCACCTTTTTTTTTTATTTATTTCGGATATTCAGGCCAAGTTTCGAAGCAACACGGACAAGTTGACAAGAAATCGATTTTAGCGTTGTTCTTTTTATTTATTCTGAGAAATATAAGGTTATTTGTTGTTTAGAAAACAAAATACAAAATACGTGGATCGAGCGGATTTTAATTAGTCGGGAGGGTCTCTTTTTATATATTTTGTGTAGTGCAACGCATATATTCAATTACGACGCATTATTTAACAGGTGCGATCATACTAGCACTAATGCACCGGATCCCATCAAAACTCCTTAGTTAAGCGTGCTTGGGCCAGAGTAGTACTAGGATTGGTGACCTCCTGGGAAGTCCTTGTGTTGCACCTTTTTTTTTTATTTACTTCGGATATTCTGTCCAAGTTTCGAAGCAACACGGGCAAGTTGACAAGAAATCGATTTTAGCGTTGTTCTTTTTATTTGTTCTAGGAAATATAAGGTTATTTGTTGTTTAGAAAACAAAATACAAAATACGTGGATCGAGCGGATTTCAATTAGTCGGGAGTGTCTCTTTTTATGTATTTTCTGTAGTGCAACGCATATATTCAATTACGACGCATTATTTAACAGGTGCGATCATACCAGCACTAAGGCACTGGATCCCATCAGAACTCCGTAGTCAAGCTTGCTTGGGCGAGAGTAGTACTAGGATGGGTGACCTCCTGGGAAGTCCTCGTGTTGCACATGTTTTTTTGATTTATTTCGGATATTCTGGCCAAGTTTCGAAGCAACACGGGCAAGTTGCAAGAAATCGATTTTAGCGTTGTTCTTTTTATTTGTTCTAGGAAATATAAGGTTATTTGTTGTTTAGAAAACAAAAAATACAAAATACGTGGATCGAGCGGATTTCAATTAGTCGGGAGTGTCTCTTTTTATGTATTTTCTGTACTGCAACGCATATATTCAATTACGACGCACTATTTAACAGGTGCGATCATACCAGCACTAATGCACTGGATCCCATCAGAACTCCGCAGTCAAGCTTGCTTGGGCGAGAGTAGTACTAGGATGGGTGACCTCCTGGGAATTCCTCGTGTTGCACCTGTTTTTTTAATTTATTTAGGATATTCTGGCCAAGTTTCGAAGCAACACGGGCAAGTTGACAAGAAATCGATTTTAGCGTTGTTCTTTTTATTTGTTCTAAGAAATATAAGGTTATTTGTTGTTTAGAAAACAAAATACAAAATACGTGGATCGAGCGGATTTCAATTAGTCGGGAGTGTCTCTTTTTATGTATTTTCTGTAGTGCAATGCATATATTCAATTACGACGCATTATTTAACAGGTGCGAACATACCAGCACTAATGCACTAGATCCCATCAAAACTCCGCAGTCAAGCTTTCTTGGGCGGGAGTAGTACTAGGATGGGTGACCTCCTGAGAAGTCCTCGTATTGCACCTTTTTTTTTATTTATTTCGGATATTCAGGCCAAGTTTCGAAGCAACACGGACAAGTTGACAAGAAATCGATTTTAGCGTTGTTCTTTTTATTTGTTCTGGGAAATATAAGGTTATTTGTTGTTTAGAAAACAAAATACGTGGATTGAGCGGATTTCAATTAGTCGGGAGTGTCTCTTTTTATGTATTTTCTGTGGTGCAACGCATATATTCAATTACGACGCATTATTTAACAGGTGCGATCATACCAGCACTAATGCACCGGATCCCATCAGAACTCCGCAGTTAAGCGTGCTTGGGCGAGAGTAGTAATAGGATGGGTGACCTCCTTGGAAGTCCTCGTGTTGCACCTTTTTTTTTTGATTTATTTCGGATATTCTGGCCAAGTTTCGAAGCAACACGGGCAAGTTGACAAGAAATCGATTTTAGCGTTGTTCTTTTTATTTGTTCTAGGAAATATAAGGTTATTTGTTGTTTAGAAAACAAAATACAAAATACGTGGATCGAGCGGATTTCAATTAGTCGGGAGTGTCTCTTTTTATGTATTTTCTGTAGTGCAACGCATATATTCAATTGATGAATTATTTAACAGGTGCGATCATACCAGCACTAATGCACTGGATCCGATCAGAACTCCGCAGTCAAGCTTTCTTGGGCGAGAGTAGTACTAGGATGGGTGACCTCCTGGGAAGTCCTCGTGTTGCACCTTTTTTTTTTTATTTATTTCGGATATTCAGGCCAAGTTTCGAAGCAACACGGGCAAGTTGACAAGAAATCGATTTTAGCGTTGTTCTTTTTATTTGTTCTGGGAAATATAAGGTTATTTGTTGTTTAGAAAACAAAATACAAAATACGTGGATCGAGCGGATTTTAATTAGTCGGGAGGGTCTCTTTTTATGTATTTTCTGTAGTGCAACGCATATATTCAATTACGACGCATTATTTAACAGGTGCAATCATACCAGCACTTATGCACCGGATCCCATTAGAACTCCGCAATTAAGCGTACTTGGGCGAGAGTAGTATTAGGATGGGTGACCTCCTGGGAAGTCCTTGTGTTGCACCTTTTTTTTTTATTTATTTCGGATATTCTGGCCAAGTTTCGAAGCAACACGGGCAAGTTGACAAGAAATCGATTTTAGCGTTGTTCTTTTTATTTGTTCTAGGAAATATAAGGTTATTTGTTGTTTAGAAAACAAAATACAAAATACGTGGATCGAGCGGATTTCAATTAGTCGGGAGTGTCTCTTTTTATTTATTTTCTGTAATGCAACGCATATATTCAATTACGACGCATTATTTACCAGGTGCGATCATACCAGTACTATTGCACCGGATCTAATCAGAACTCCTCAGTTAAGCGTGCTTGGGCGAGAGTAGTACTAGGATTGGTGACCTCCTGGGAAGTCCTCGTGTTGCACCTTTTTTTTTTATTTATTTCGGATATTCTGGCCAAGTTTCGAAGCAACACGGGCAAGTTGACAAGAAATCGATTTTAGCGTTGTTCTTTTTATTTGTTCTAGGAAATATAAGGTTATTTGTTGTTTAGAAAACAAAATACAAAATACGTGGATCGAGCGGATTTCAATTAGTCGGGAGTGTCTCTTTTTATGTATTTTCTGTAGTGCAACGCATATATTCAATTACGACGTATTATTTAACAGGTGCGATCATACCAGCACTAATGCACCAGATCCCATCAGAACTCCGCAGTGAAGTGTGTTTGGGCGAGAGTAGTACTAGGATGGGTGACCTCCTGGGAAGTGCTCGTGTTGCACCTTTTTTTTTGATTTATTTCGGATATTCTGGCCATGTTTCGAAGCAACACGGGCAAGTTGCAAGAAATCGGTTTTAGCGTTGTTCTTTTTATTTGTTCTAGGAAATATAAGGTTATTTGTTGTTTAGAAAACAAAATACAAAATACGTGGATCGAGCGGATTTCAATTAGTCGGGAGTATCTCTTTTTATGTATTTTCTGTAGTGCAACGCATATATTCAATTACGACGCATTATTTAACAGGTGCGATCATACCAGCACTAATGCACCGGATCCCATTAGAACTCCGCAGTAAAGCACGCTTGGGCGAGAGTGGTACTAGGATGGGTGACCTCCTGGGAAGTCCCCGTGTTGCACCTTTTTTTTTGATTTATTTCGGATATTCTGGCCAAGTTTCGAAGCAACACGGGCAAGTTGACAAGAAATCGATTTTAGCGTTGTTCTTTTTATTTGTTCTAGGAAATATAAGGTTATTTGTTGTTTAGAAAACAAAATACAAAATACGTGGATCGAGCGGATTTCAATTAGTCGGGAGTGTCTCTTTTTATGTATTTTCTGTAGTGCAACGCATATATTCAATTACGACGCATTATTTAACAGGTGCGATCATACCAGGACTAATGCACCAGATCCCATCATAACTCCACAGTTAAGCGTGCTTGGGCGAAAATAGTACTAAGAAGGGTGACCTCCTGGGAAGTCCTCGTGTTGCACCTTTTTTTTTATTTATTTCGGATATTCTGGCCAAGTTTCGAAGCAACACGGGCAAGTTGACAAGAAATCGATTTTAGCGTTGTTCTTTTTATTTGTTCTAGGAAATATAAGGTTATTTGTTGTTTAGAAAACAAAATACAAAATACGTGGATCGAGCGGATTTCAATTAGTCGGGAGTGTCTCTTTTTATGTATTTTCTGTAGTGCAACGCATATATTCAATTACGACGCATTATTTAACAGGTGCGATCATACCAGCACTAATGCACTGGATCCCATAAGAACTCCGCAGTTAAGCGTGCTTGGGCGAGAGCAGTACTAGGATGGGCGACCTCTTTGGAAGTCCTTGTGTTGCACCTTTTTTTTTGATTTATTTCGGATATTCTGGCCAAGTTTCGAAGCAACACGGGCAAGTTGACAAGAAATCGATTTTAGCGTTGTTCTTTTTATTTGTTCTAGGAAATATAAGGTTATTTGTTGTTTAGAAAACAAAATACAAAATACGTGGATCGAGCGGATTTCAATTAGTCGGGAGTGTCTCTTTTTATGTATTTTCTGTAGTGCAATGCATATATTCAATTACGACGGATTATTTAACAGGTGCGATCATACCAGCACTAATGCACTGGATCCCATCAGAACTCCGCAGTCAAGCGTGCTTGGGCGAGAGCAGTACTAGGATGGGTGACCTCTTGGGAAGTCCTCGTGTTGCACCTTTTTTTTTATTTATTTCGGATATTCTGGCCAAGTTTCGAAGTAACACGGGCAAGTTGACAAGAAATCGATTTTAGCGTTGTTCTTTTTATTTGTTCTAGGAAATATAAGGTTATTTGTTGTTTAGAAAACAAAATACAAAATACGTGGATCGAGCGGATTTCAATTAGTCGGGAGTGTCTCTTTTTATGTATTTTCTGTAGTGCAACGCATATATTCAATTACGACGGATTATTTAACAGGTGCGATCATACCAGCACTAATGCACCGGATTCCATCAGAACTTTGCAGTTAAGCGTGCTTGGGCGAGAGTAGCACTAGGATGGGTGACATACTGGGAAATCCTCGTGTTGCACCTTTTTTTTTATTTATTTCGGATATTCTAGCCAAGTTTCGAAGCAACACGGGCAAGTTGACAAGAAATCGATTTTAGCGTTGTTCTTTTTATTTGTTCTAGGAAATATAAGGTTATTTGTTGTTTAGAAAACAAAATACAAAATACGTGGATCGAGCGGATTTCAATTAGTCGGGAGTGTCTCTTTTTATGTATTTTCTGTAGTCCAACGCATATATTCAATTACGACGCATTATTTAACAGCTGCGATCATACCAGCACTAATGCACTGGATCCCATCAGAACTCTGTAGTTAAGCGTGCTTGGGCGAGAGTAGTACTAGGATGGTTGACCTCCTGGGAAATCCTCGTGCTGCACCTTTTTTTTTATTTATTTTGGATATTCTGGCCAAGTTTCGAAGCAACACGGGCAAGTTGACAAAAAATCGATTTTAGCGTTGTTCTTTTTATTTGTTCTAGGAAATATAAGGTTATTTGTTGTTTAGAAAACAAAATACAAAATACGTGGATCGAGCGGATTTCAATTAGTCGGGAGTGTCTCTTTTTATGTATTTTCTGTAGTGCAATGCATATATTCAATTACGACGGATTATTTAACAGGTGCGATCATACCAGCACTAATGCACTGGATCCCATCAGAACTCCGCAGTTAAGCGTGCTTGGGTGAGAGCAGTACTAGGATGGGTGACCTCTTGGGAAGTCCTCGTGTTGCACCTTTTTTTTATATTTATTTCGGATATTCTGGCCAAGTTTCGAAGCAACACGGGCAAGTTGACAAGAAATCGATTTTAGCGTTGTTCTTTTTATTTGTTCTAGGAAATATAAGGTTATTTGTTGTTTAGAAAACAAAATACAAAATACGTGGATCGAGCGGATTTCAATTAGTCGGGAGTGTCTCTTTTTATGTATTTTCTGTAGTGCAATGCATATATTCAATTACGACGCATTATTTAACAGGTGCGATCATACCAGAACTAATGCGCTAGATCCCATCAGAACTCCGCAGTCAAGCTTTCTTGGGCGAGAGTAGTACTAGGATGGGTGACCTCCTGAGAAGTCCTCGTGTTGCACCTTTTTTTTTTATTTATTTCGGATATTCAGGCCAAGTTTCGAAGCAACACGGACAAGTTGACAAGAAATCGATTTTAGCGTTGTTCTTTTTATTTGTTCTGGGAAATATAAGGTTATTTGTTGTTTAGAAAACAAAATACAAAATACGTGGATCGAGCGGATTTTAATTAGTCGGGACGGTCTCTTTTTATATATTTTCTGTAGTGCAACGCATATATTCAATTACGACACAATGTTTAACAGGTGCGATCATACTAGCACTAATGCACCGGAACCCATCAAAACTCCGCAATTAAGCGTGCTTGGGCCAGAGTAGTACTAGGATGGGTTACCTCCTGGGAAGTCCTTGTGTTGCACCTTTTTTTTTTTATTTATTTCGGATATTCTGGCCAAGTTTCGAAGCAACACGGGCAAGTTGACAAGAAATCGATTTTAGCGTTGTTCTTTTTATTTGTTCTGGGAAATATAAGGTTATTTGTTGTTTAGAAAACAAAATACAAAATACGTGGATCGAGCGGATTTTAATTAGTCGGGAGGGTCTCTTTTTATATATTTTCTGTAGTGCAACGCATATATTCAATTACGACGCAATATTTAACAGGTGCGATCATACCAGCACTAATGCACCGGATCCCATCAGAACTCCGCAGTTAAGCGTATTTGGGCGAGATTAGTACTAGGATTGGTGACCTCCTAGGAAGTCCTTGTGTTGCACCTTTTTTTTTTTTATATTTCGGATATTCTGGCCAAGTTTCGAAGCAACACGGGCAAGTTGACAAGAAATCGATTTTAGCGTTGTTCTTTTTATTTGTTCTAGGAAATATAAGGTTATTTGTTGTTTAGAAAACAAAATACAAAATACGTGGATCGAGCGGATTTCAATTAGTCGGGAGTGTCTCATTTTATGTATTTTCTGTAGTGCAATGCATATATTCAATTACGACGCATTATTTAACAGGTGCGATCATACCAGCACTAATGCACTAGATCCCATCAGAACTCCGCAGTCAAGCTTTCTTGGGCGAGAGTAGTACTAGGATGGGTGACCTCCTGAGAAGTCCTCGTGTTGCACCTTTTTTTTTTATTTATTTCGGATATTCAGGCCAAGTTTCGAAGCAACACGGGCAAGTTGACAAGAAATCGATTTTAGCGTTGTTCTTTTTATTTGTTCTAGGAAATATAAGGTTATTTGTTGTTTAGAAAACAAAATACAAAATACGTGGATCGAGCGGATTTTTTTTTAATTTATTTCGAATATTCTGGCCAAGTTTCGAAGCAACACGGGCAAGTTGACAAGAAATCGATTTTAGCGTTGTTCTTTTTATTTGTTCTAGGAAATATAAGGTTATTTGTTGTTTAGAAAACAAAATACAAAATACGTGGATCGAGCGGATTTCAATTAGTCGGGAGTGTCTCTTTTTATGTATTTTCTGTAGTGTAACGCATATATTCAATTACGACGGATTATTTAACAGGTGTGATCATACCAGCACTAATGCACCGGATCCCATCAGAACTCCGCAGCTAAGAGTGCTTGGGCGAGAGTAGTACTAGGATGGGTGACCTGTTGGGAAGTCCTCGTGTTGCACCTTTTTTTTATTTATTTCGGATATTCTGGCCAAGTTTCGAAGCAACACGGGCAAGTTGACAAGAAATCGATTTTAGCGTTGTTCTTTTTATTTGTTCTAGGAAATATAAGGTTATTTGTTGTTTAGAAAACAAAATACAAAATACGTGGATCGAGCGGATTTCAATTAGTCGGGAGTGTCTCTTTTTATGTATGTTCTGTAGTGCAACGCATATATTCAATTACGACGTATTATTTAACAGGTGTGATCATACCAGCACTAATGCACCGGATCCCATCAGAACTCCGCAGTTAAGTGTGTTTGGGCGAGAGTAGTACTAGGATGGGTGACCTCCTGGGAAGGTGCTCGTGTTGCACCTTTTTTTTTGATTTATTTCGGATATTCTGGCCAAGTTTCGAAGCAACACGGGCAAGTTGACAAGAAATCGATTTTAGCGTTGTTCTTTTTATTTGTTCTAGGAAATATAAGGTTATTTGTTGTTTAGAAAACAAAATACAAAATACGTGGATCGAGCGGATTTCAATTAGTCGGGAGTGTCTCTTTTTATGTATTTTCTGTAGTGCAACGCATATATTCAATTACGACGCATTATTTAACAGGTGCGATCATACCAGCACTAATGCACCGGATCCCATCAGAACTCTGCAGTAAAGCACGCTTGGGCGAGAGTGGTACTAGGATGGGTGACCTCCTGGGAAGTCCCCGTGTTGCACCTTTTTTTTTGATTTATTTCGGATATTCTGGCCAAGTTTCGAAGCAACACGGGCAAGTTGACAAGAAATCGATTTTAGCGTTGTTCTTTTTATTTGTTCTAGGAAATATAAGGTTATTTGTTGTTTAGAAAACAAAATACAAAATACGTGGATCGAGCGGATTTCAATTAGTCGGGAGTGTCTCTTTTTATGTATTTTCTGTAGTGCAACGCATATATTCAATTACGACGCATTATTTAACAGGTGCGATCATACCAGCACTAATGCACTGGATCCCATCAGAACTCCGCAGTTAAGCGTGCTTGGGCGAGGGCAGTACTAGGATTGGTGACCTCTTGGGAAGTCCTTGTGTTGCACCTTTTTTTTTGATTTATTTCGGATATTCTGACCAAGTTTCGAAGCAACACGGGCAAGTTGACAAGAAATCGATTTTAGCGTTGTTCTTTTTATTTGTTCTAGGAAATATAAGGTTATTTGTTGTTTAGAAAACAAAATACAAAATACGTGGATCGAGCGGATTTCAATTAGTCGGGAGTGTCTCTTTTTATGTATTTTCTGTAGTGCAACGCATATATTCAATTACGACGCATTATTTAACAGGTGCGATCATACCAGCACTAATGCACTGGATCCCATAAGAACTCCGCAGTTAAGCGTGCTTGGGCGAGAGCAGTACTAGGATGGGCGACCTCTTTGGAAGTCCTTGTGTTGCACCTTTTTTTTTGATTTATTTCGGATATTCTGGCCAAGTTTCGAAGCAACACGGGCAAGTTGACAAGAAATCGATTTTAGCGTTGTTCTTTTTATTTGTTCTAGGAAATATAAGGTTATTTGTTGTTTAGAAAACAAAATACAAAATACGTGGATCGAGCGGATTTCAATTAGTCGGGAGTGTTTCATTTTATGTATTTTCTGTAGTGCAATGCATATATTCAATTACGACGCATTATTTAACAGGTGCGATCATACCAGCACTAATGCACTAGATCCCATCAGAACTCCGCAGTCAAGCTTTCTTGGGCGAGAGTAGTACTAGGATGGGTGACCTCCTGAGAAGTCCTCGTGTTGCACCTTTTTTTTTTATTTATTTCGGATATTCAGGCCAAGTTTCGAAGCAACACGGACAAGTTGACAAGAAATCGATTTTAGCGTTGTTCTTTTTATTTATTCTGAGAAATATAAGGTTATTTGTTGTTTAGAAAACAAAATACAAAATACGTGGATCGAGCGGATTTTAATTAGTCGGGAGGGTCTCTTTTTATATATTTTGTGTAGTGCAACGCATATATTCAATTACGACGCATTATTTAACAGGTGCGATCATACTAGCACTAATGCACCGGATCCCATCAAAACTCCTTAGTTAAGCGTGCTTGGGCCAGAGTAGTACTAGGATTGGTGACCTCCTGGGAAGTCCTTGTGTTGCACCTTTTTTTTTTATTTACTTCGGATATTCTGTCCAAGTTTCGAAGCAACACGGGCAAGTTGACAAGAAATCGATTTTAGCGTTGTTCTTTTTATTTGTTCTAGGAAATATAAGGTTATTTGTTGTTTAGAAAACAAAATACAAAATACGTGGATCGAGCGGATTTCAATTAGTCGGGAGTGT
>JBBPBQ010000463.1:0-10352 GCA_037974755.1 Cicer yamashitae | reverse complement strand
TGTCATTTTGTGTCATTGGTTGAACATTTAGGTCATTCGTCCTCCCTAGACTTATTCTAATCCAATTAGGGTTTTTAACCAATCTTGTGCATCCAATATGTGATTTTGTGTCATTGGTTGAACATTTAGATCATTTTCTTCCTCCCTAGGCTTATTCTAATCCAATTAGGGTTTGTAACCAATCTTGTGCATCCAATATGTGATTTTGTTTCATTTTGTGTCATTGGTTGAACATTTAGGTCATTTTCGTCCTCCCTAGGCTTATTCTAATCCAATTAGGGTTTTTACCCAATCTTGTGAATCCAATATGTGATTTTGTGTCATTTTGTGTCATTGGTTGAACATTTAGGTCATTTTCGTCCTCCCTAGGCTTATTCTAATCCAATTAAGGTTTTTAACCAATCTTGTGCATCCAATATGTGAGTTTGTGTCATTGGTTGAACATTTAGGTCATTTTCGTCCTCCCTAGGCTTATTCTAATCCAATTAGGGTTTTTAACCAATCTTGTGCATCCAATATGTGATTTTGTGTCATTTTGTGTCATTGGTTGAACATTTAGGTCATTTTCGTCCTCCCTTGGCTTATTCTAATCCAATTACGGTTTTTAACCAATCATGTGCATCCAATATGTGAGTTTGTGTCATTGGTTGAACATTTAGGTCATTTTCGTCCTCCCTAGGCTTATTCTAATCCAATTAGGGTTTTTAACCAATCTTTTGCATCCAATATGTGATTTTGTGTCATTTTGTGTCATTGGTTGAACATTTAGGTCATTTTCGTCCTCCCTAGGCTTATTCTAATCCAATTAAGGTTGTTAACCAATCTTATGCATCCAATATGTGATTTTGTGTCATTTTGTGTCATTGGTTGAACATTTAGGTCATTTTCGTCCACCCTAGGCTTATTCTAATCCAATTAGGGTTTTTAACCAATCTTGTGCATCCAATATGTGATTTTGTGTCATTGGTTGAATATTTAGGTCATTTTCATCCTCCCTAGGCTTATTCTAATCCAATTAGGGTTTTTAACCAATCTTGTGCATCCAATATGTGATTTTGTGTCATTTTGTGTCATTGGTTGAACATTTAGGTCATTTTCGTTGTCCCTAGGCTTATTCTAATCCAATTACGGTTTTTAACCAATCTTGTGCATCCAATATATGATTTTGTGTCATTGGTTGAACATTTAGGTCATTTTCGTACTCCCTAGGCTTATTCTAATCCAATTAGGGTTTTTAACCAATCTTGTGCATCCAATATGTGATTTTGTGTCATTGGTTGAACATTTAGGTCATTTTCGTCCTCCCTAGGCTTATTCTAATCCAATTAGGGTTTTTAACCAATCTTGTGCATCCAATATGTGATTTTGTGTCGTTGGTTGAACATTAAGGTCATTTTCGTCCTCCCTAGGCTTATTCTAATCCAATTAGGGTTTTTAACCAATCTTGTGCATCCAATATGTGATTTTGTGTCCTTTTGTGTTATTGGTTGAACATTTAGGTCATTTTCGTCCTCCCTAGGCTTATTCTAATCCAATTAGGGTTTTTAACCAATCTTGTGCATCCAATATGTGATTTTGTGTCATTTTGTGTCATTGGTTGAACATTTAGGTCATTTTCGTCCTCCCTAGGCTTATTCTTATCCAATTAGGGTTTTTAACCAATCTTGTGCATCCAATATGTGATTTTGTGTCATTTAGTGTCATTGGTTGAACATTTAGGTCATTTTCGTCCTCCCTAGGCTTATTCTAATCCAATTAGGGTTTTTAACCAATCTTGTGCATCCAATATGTGATTTTGTGTCATTTTGTGTCATTGGTTGAACATTTAGGTCATTTTCGTCCTCCCTATGCTTATTCTAATCGAATTAGGGTTTTTAGCCAATTTTGTGCATCCAATATGTAGTTTTGTGTCATTGGTTGAACATTTAGGTCATTTTTGCCTCCCTTGGCTTATTCTCATCCAATTAGGGTTTTTAACCTATCTTGTGCATCCAATATGTGATTTTGTGTCATTTTGTGTCATTGGTTGAACATTTAGGTCATTTTCGTCCTCCCTAGGCTTATTCTAATCCAATTAGGGTTTTTAACCAATCTTGTGCATCCAATATGTGATTTTGTGTCATTGGTTGAACATTTAGGTCATTTTTGTCCTCCCTAGGCTTATTCTAATCCAATTAGGGTTTTTAACCAATCTTGTGCATCCAATATGTGATTTTGTGTCATTTTGTGTCATTGGTTGAACATTTAGGTCATTTTCGTCCTTGCTAGGCTTATTCTAATCCAATTAGGGTTTTTAACCAATCTTGTGCATCCAATATGTGATTTTGTGTCATTGGTTGAACATTTAGGTCATTTTCGTCCTCCCTAGGCTTATTCTAATCCAATTAGGGTTTTTAACCAATCTTGTGCATCCAATATGTGATTTTGTGTCATTTTGTGTCATTGGTTGAACATTTAGGTCATTTTCGTCCTCCCTAGACTTATTCTAATCCAATTATGGTTTTTAACCAATCATGTGCATCCAATATGTGATTTTGTGTCATTTTGTGTTATTGGTTGATCATTTAGGTCATTTTCGTCCTCCCTAGGCTTATTCTAATCCAATTAGGGTTTTTAACCAATCTTGTGCATCCAATATGTGATTTTGTGTCATTGGTTGAACTTTTAGGTCAATTTCGTCCTCCCTAGGCTTATTCTAATCCAATTAGGGTTTTTAACCAATCTTGTGCATCCAATATGTGATTTTGTGTCATTGGTTGAACATTTAGGTCATTTTCGTCCTCCCTAGGCTTATTCTAATCCAATTAGGGTTTTTAACCAATCTTGTGCATCCAATATGTGATTTTGTGTCATTGGTTGAACACTTAGGTCATTTTCGTCCTCCCTAGGCTTATTCTAATCCAATTAGGGTTTTAAACCAATCTTGTGCATCCAATATGTGATTTTGTTTCATTTTGTGTCGTTGGTTGAACATATAGATCATTTTCGTCCTCCATAGGCTTATTCTAATCCAATTAGGGTTTTTAACCAATCTTGTGCATCCAATATGTGATTTTCTGTCATTTTGTGTCATTGGTTGAACATTTAGGTCATTTTCGTCCTCCCTAGGCTTATTCTAATCCAATTAGGGTTTTTAACCAATCTTGTGCATCCAATATGTGATTTTGTGTCATTGGTTGAACATTTAGGTCATTTTCGTCCTCCCTAGGCTTATTCTAAAGCAATTAGGGTTTTTAACCAATCTTGTGCATCCAATATGTGATTTTGTATCATTGGTTGAACATTTAGGTCATTTTCGTCCTCGCTATGCTTATTCTAATCCAATTAGGGTTTTTAGCCAATCTTGTGCATCCAATATGTGATTTTGTGTCATTTTTGTGTCATTGGTTGAACATTTAGGTCATTTTCGTCCTCGCTTGGCTTATTCTAATCCAATTAAGGTTCTTAACCAATCTTGTGCATCCAATGTGTGATTTTGTGTTATTGGTTGAACATTTAGGTCATTTTCGTCCTCCCTAGGCTTATTCTAATCCAATTAGGGTTTTTAACCAATCTTGTGCATCCAATATGTGATTTTGTGTCATTTTGTGTCATTGGTTGAACATTTAGGTCATTTTCGTCCTCCCTAGGCTTATTCTAATCCAATTAGGGTTTTTAACCAATCTTGTGCATCCAATCTGTGATTTTGTGTCATTGGTTGAACATTTAGGTCATTTTCGTCCTCCCTAGGCTTATTCTAATCCAATTAGGGTTTTTAACCAATCTTGTGCATCCAATATGTGAGTTTGTGTCATTGGTTGAACATTTAGGTCATTTTCGTCCTCCCTAGGCTTATTCTAATCCAATTAGGGTTTTTAACCAATCTTGTGCAACCAATATGTGATTTTGTGTCATTTTGTGTCACTGGTTGAACATTTAGGTCATTTTCATCCTCCCTAGGCTTATTCTAATCCAATTACGGTTTTTAACCAATCTTGTGCATCCAATATGTGAGTTTGTGTCATTGGTTGAACATTTAGGTCATTTTCGTCCTCCCTAGGCTTACTCTAATCCAATTAGGGTTTTTAACCAATCTTGTGCATCCAATATGTGATTTTGTGTCATTTTGTGTCATTGTTTGAACAATTAGGTCATTTTCGTCCTCCCTAGGCTTATTCTAATCCAATTAGGGGTTTTAACCAATCTTGTGCATCCAATATGTGATTTTGTGTCATTTTGTGTCATTGGTTGAACATTTAGGTCATTTTCGTCCTCCCTAGGCTTATTCTAATCCAATTAGGGGTTTTAACCAATCTTGTGCATCCAATATGTGATTTTTTGTCATTTTGTGTCACTGGTTGAACATTTAGGTCATTTTCGTCCTCCCTAGACTTATTCTAATCCAATTAGGGTTTTTAACCAATCTTGTGAATCCAATATGTGATTTTGTGTCATTTTGTGTCATTGGTTGAACATTTAGGTCATTTTCGTCCTCCCTAGGCTTATTCTAATCCAATTACGGTTTTTAACCAATCTTGTGCATCCAATATGTGAGTTTGTGTCATTAGTTGAACATTTAGGTCATTTTCGTCCTCCCTAGGCTTATTCTAATCCAATTAGGGTTTTTAACCAATCTTGTGCATCCAATATGTGATTTTGTGTCATTTTGTGTCATTGGTTGAACATTTAGGTCATTTTCGTCCTCCCTAGGCTTATTCTAATCCAATTAGGGGTTTTAACCAATCTTGTGCATCCAATATGTGATTTTGTGTCATTTTGTGTCATTGGTTGACCATTTATGTCATTATTGTCCTCCCTAGACTTATTCTAATCCAATTAGGGTTTTTAACCAATCTTGTGCATCCAATATGTGATTTTGTGTCATTGGTTGAACATTTAGATCATTATCGTCCTCCCTAGGCTTATTCTAATCCAATTTGGGTTTTTAACCAATCTTGTGCATCGAATATGTGATTTTGTGTCATTTTGTGTCATTGGTTGAACATTTAGATCATTTTCGTCCTCCCGGGGCTTATTCTAATCCAATTAGAGTTTTTAACCAATCTTGTGCATCCAATATGTGATTTTGTGTCATTTGTTGAACATTTAGGTCATTTTCGTCCTCCCTAGGCTTATTCTAATCCAATTAGGGTTTTTAACCAATCTTGTGCATCCAATATGTGATTTTGTGTCATTTTGTGTCATTGGTTGAACATTTAGATCATTTTCGTCCTCCCGGGGCTTATTCTAATCCAATTAGAGTTTTTAACCAATCTTGTGCATCCAATATGTGATTTTGTGTCATTGGTTGAACATTTAGGTTATTTTCGTCCTCCCTAGGCTTATTCTAATCCAATTAAGGGTTTTAACCAATCTTGTGCATCCAATATGTGATTTTATGTCATTTTGTGTCATTGGTTGAACATTTAGGTCATTCGTCCTCCCTAGACTTATTCTAATCCAATTAGGGTTTTTAACCAATCTTGTGCATCCAATATGTGATTTTGTGTCATTGGTTGAACATTTAGATCATTTTCTTCCTCCCTAGGCTTATTCTAATCCAATTAGGGTTTGTAACCAATCTTGTGCATCCAATATGTGATTTTGTTTCATTTTGTGTCATTGGTTGAACATTTAGGTCATTTTCGTCCTCCCTAGGCTTATTCTAATCCAATTAGGGTTTTTAACCAATCTTGTGAATCCAATATGTGATTTTGTGTCATTTTGTGTCATTGGTTGAACATTTAGGTCATTTTCGTCCTCCCTAGGCTTATTCTAATCCAATTAAGGTTTTTAACCAATCTTGTGCATCCAATATGTGAGTTTGTGTCATTGGTTGAACATTTAGGTCATTTTCGTCCTCCCTAGGCTTATTCTAATCCAATTAGGGTTTTTAACCAATCTTGTGCATCCAATATGTGATTTTGTGTCATTATGTGTCATTGGTTGAACATTTAGGTCATTTTCGTCCTCCCTAGGCTTACTCTAATCCAATTAGGGTTTTTAACCAATCTTGTGCATCCAATATGTGATTTTGTGTCATTTTGTGTCATTGGTTGAACATTTAGGTCATTTTCGTCCTCCCTAGGCTTATTCTAATCCAATTAGGGTTTTTAACCAATTTTTTGCATCCAATATGTGATTTTGTGTCATTTTGTGTCATTGGTTGAACATTTAGATCATTTCCGTCCTCCCTAGGTTTATTCTAATCCATATAGGGTTTTTAACCAATCTTGTGCATCCAATATGTGATTTTGTGTCATTTTGTGTCATTGGTTGAACATTTAGGTCATTTTCGTCCTCCCTAGGCTTATTCTAATCCAATTAGGATTTTTAACCAATCTTGTGCATCCAATATGTAAGTTTGTGTAATTTTGTGTCATTGGTTGAACATTTAGGTCATTTTCGTCCTCCCTAGGTTTATTCTAATCCAATTAGGATTTTTAACCAATCTTGTGCATCCAATATGTGATTTTGTGTCATTGGTTGAACATTTAGGTCATTTTCGTCGTCCCTAGGCTTATTCTAATATAATTAGGGTTTTTAACCAATCTTGTGCATCCAATATGTGAGTTTGTGTAATTTTGTGTCATTGGTTGAACATTTTGGTCATTTTCGTCCTCCCTAGGCTTATTCTAATCCAATTAGGGTTTTTAACCAATCTTGTGCATCCAATATGTGATTTTGTGTCATTTTGTGTCATTGGTTGAACATTTAGATCATTTTCGTCCTCCCGGGGCTTATTCTAATCCAATTAGAGTTTTTAACCAATCTTGTGCATCCAATATGTGATTTTGTGTCATTGGTTGAACATTTAGATCATTATCGTCCTCCCTAGGCTTATTCTAATCCAATTTGGGTTTTTAACCAATCTTGTGCATCGAATATGTGATTTTGTGTCATTTTGTGTCATTGGTTGAACATTTAGATCATTTTCGTCCTCCCGGGGCTTATTCTAATCCAATTAGACTTTTTAACCAATCTTGTGCATCCAATATGTGATTTTGTGTCATTTGTTGAACATTTAGGTCATTTTCGTCCTCCCTAGGCTTATTCTAATCCAATTAGGGTTTTTAACCAATCTTGTGCATCCAATATGTGATTTTGTGTCGTTGGTTGAACATTTAGGTCATTTTCGTCCTCCCTAGGCTTATTCTAATCCAATTAGGGTTTTTAACCAATCTTGTCTATCCAATATGTGATTTTGTGTCATTTTGTGTCATTGGTTGAACATTTAGGTCATTTTCGTCCTCCCTAGGCTTATTCTAATCCAATTAGGGTTTTTAACCAATCTTGTGCATCCAATATGTGATTTTGTGTCATTTTGTGTCATTGGTTGAAAATTTAGGTCATTTTCGTCCTCCCTAGGATTATTCTAATCCATCTAGGATTTTTAACCAATCTTGTGCATCCAATATGTGATTTTATGTCATTTTTTGTCATTGGATGAACATTTAGGTCATTTTCGTCCTCCCTAGGCTAATTCTAATCCAATTAGGGTTTTTAACCATTCTTGTGCATCCAATATGTGATTTTGTGTCATTTTGTGTCATTGGTTGAACATTTGGGTCATTTTCGTCCTCGCTAGGCTAATTCTAATCCAATTAGGGTTTTTAACCAATCTTGTGCATCCAATATGTGATTTTGTGTCATTTTGTGTCATTGGTTGAACATTTAGGTCATTTTCGTCCTCCCTAGGCTTATTCTAATCCAATTAGGGTTTTTAACCAATCTTGTGCATCCAATATGTGATTTTGTGTCATTTTGTGTCATAGGTTGAACATTGAGGTCATTTTCGTCTTCCCTAGGCTTATTCTAATCCAATTAGGGTTTTTAACCAATCTTGTGCATCCAATATGTGATTTTGTGTCATTTTGTGTCATTGGTTGAACATTTAGGTCATTTTCGTCCTCCCTGGCTTATTCTAATCCAATTAGGTTTTTAACCAATCTTGTGTATCCAATATGTGATTTTGTGTCACTAGTTGAACATTGAGGTCATTTTCATCCTCCCTTGTCTTATTCTAATCCAATTAGGGTTTTTAACCAATCTTGTGCATCCAATATGTGATTTTGTGTCATTTTGTGTCATTGGTTGAACATTTAGGTCATTTTCGTCCTCCCTAGGCTTATTCTAATCCAATTAGGGTTTTTAACCAATCTTGTGCATTCAATATGTGATTTTGTGTCATTTTGTGTTTTAGGTCATTTTCGTCCTCCCTAGGCTTATTCTAATCCAATTAGGGTTTTTAACCAATCTTGTGCATCCAATATGTGATTTTGTGTCATTTTGTGTCATTGGTTGAACATTTAGGTCATTTTCGTCCTCCCTAGGCTTATTCTAATCCAATTAGGGTTTTTAACCAATCTTGTGCATCCAATATGTGATTTGGTGTCATTGGTTGAAAATTTAGGTCATTTTCGTCCTCCCTAGGCTTATTCTAATCCAATTAGCGTTTTTAACCAATCTTGTGCGTCCAATATGTGATTTTGTGTCATTGGTTGAACATTTAGGTCATTTTCGTCCTCCACAGGCTTATTCTAATCCAATTAGGGTTTTTAACCAATCTTGTGCATCCAATATGTGATTATGTGTTGTTTTGTGTCATTGGTTGAACATTTAGGTCATTTTCGTCCTCCCTAGGCTTATTCTAATCCAATTAGGGTTTTTAACCAATCTTGTGCATCCAATATGTGATTTTGTGTCATTTTGTGTCATTGGTTGAACATTTAGGTCATTTTCGTCCTCCCTAGGCTTATTCTAATCCAATTAGGGTTTTTAACCAATCTTGTGCATCCAATATGTGATTTTGTGTCATTTTGTGTCATTGGTTGAACATTTGGGTCATTTTCGTCCTCCCTCGGCTTATTCTAATCCAATTAGGGTTTTTAACCAATCTTGTGCATCCAATATGTGATTTTGTGTCATTTTGTGTCATTGGTTGAACATTTAGGTCATTTTCGTCCTCCCTAGGCTTATTCTAATCCAATTAGGGTTTTTAACCAATCTTGTGCATCCAATATGTTATTTTGTGTAATTTTGTGTCATTGGTTGAACATTTAGGTCATTTCCGTCGTCCCTAGGCTTATTCTAATCCAATTAGGGTTTTTAACCAATCTTGTGCATCCAATATGATATTTTGTGTCATTTTGTGTCATTGGTTGAACATTTAGGTCATTTTCGTCCTCCCTTGGCTTATTCGAATCCAATTAGGGTTTTTAAATAATCTTGTGCATCCAATATGTGATTTTATGTCATTTTGTGTCATTGGTTGAACATTTAGGTCATTTTCGTCCTCCCTAGGCTTATTCTAATCCAATTAGGGTTTTTAACCAATCTTGTGCATCCAATATGTGATATTGTGTCATTGGTTGAACATTTAGGTCATTTTCGTCCTCGCTAGGCTTATTCTAATCCAATTAGGGTTTTTAACCAATCTTGTGCATCCAATATGTGATTTTGTGTCATTTTGTGTCATTGGTTGAACATTTAGGTCATTTTCGTCCTCCCTAGGCTTATTCTAATCCAATTAGGGTTTTTAACCAATCTTGTGCATCCAATATGTGATTTTGTGTCATTGGTTGAACATTTAGGTCATTTTCGTCCTCCTAGGCTTATTCTAATCCAATTAGGGTTTTTAACCAATCTTGTGCATCCAATATGTGATTTTGTGTCATTTTGTGTCATTGGTTGAACATTTAGGTCATTTTCGTCCTCCCTAGGCATATTCTAATCCAATTAGGGTTTGTAACCAATCTTGTGCATCTAATATGTGATTTTGTGTCATTGGTTGAACATTTAGGTCTTCTTCGTCCTCCCTAGGCTTATTCTAATCCAATTAGGGTTTTTAACCAATCTTGTGCATCCAATATGTGATTTTGTGTCATTTTGTGTCATTGGTTGAACATTTAGGTCATTTTCGTCCTCCCTAGGCTTATTCTAATCCAATTAGGGTTTTTAACCAATCTTGTGCATCCAATATGTGATTTTGTGTCATTTTGTGTCATTGGTTGAACATTTAGGTCATTTTCGTCCTCCCTAGGCTTATTCTAATCCAATTAGGGGTTTTAACCAATCTTGTGCATCCTATATGTGATTTTTTGTCATTTTGTGTCACTGGTTGAACATTTAGGTTATTTTTGTCCTCCCTAGACTTATTCTAATCCAATTAGGGTTTTTAACCAATCTTGTGCATCCAATATGTGATTTTGTGTCATTGGTTGAACATTTAGTTCATTTTCGTCCTCCCTAGGCTTATTCTAATCCAATTAGGGTTTTTAACCAATCTTGTGCATCAAATATGTGATTTTGTGTCATTGGTTGAACATTTAGGTCATTTTCGTCCTCCCTAGGCTTATTCTAATCCAATTAGG
>JBBPBQ010000461.1:0-10417 GCA_037974755.1 Cicer yamashitae | reverse complement strand
CATTTAGGTCATTTTCATCCTCCCTAGGCTTATTCTAATCCAATTAGAATTTTTAACTAATCCTGTGCATCCAATAAGTGCGTTTGTGTTGTTAGTTGATCATTTAGGTCATTTTCGTCATCCTTCGACTTATTCTAATCCAATTAGGGTTTTAAGCCTATCTTGTGCATCCAATAAGTGATTTTGTGTCATTGGTTGAATATTTAGGTCATTTTCGTGCACCCTAGGCTTATTCAAATCCAATTAGGGTTTTTAACCAATCTTGTGCAGCCAATAAGCGATTTAGTGTAATTGGTTGAACATTTAGGTCATTTTGGTCCTCCCTAGGCTTATTCTAATCCAATTAGAGTTTTTAACCAATCTCGTGCATCTAATAAGTGCGTTTGTGTCGTTGGTTGATCATTTAGGTCATTTTTGTCATCCTTCGACTTATTCTAATCAAATTAGGGTTTGTAACCAATCTTGGGCATCCAATAAGTGATTTTGTGTAATTCGTTGAACATTTAGGTCATTTTGGTCCTTCTAGGCTTATTCTAATCCAATTAGAGTTTTTAACCAATCTTGTGCATCCAATAAGTGCATTTGTGTCGTTGGTTGATCATTTAGGTCATTTTCGTCATCCTTCGACTTATTCTAATCCAATTAGGGTTTTTAACCAATCTTGCGCATCCAATAAGTGATTTTGTGTCCTTGGTTGAACATTTAGGTGATTTTCTTACTCCCTAGGCTTATACTAATCCAATGCGGGTTTTTAACCAATCTTGTGCATCCAATGAGTGATTTTGTGTCATTGGTTGAATATTTAGGTCATTTTCGACCTCCTTAGGCTTATTCTAATCCAATTAGGGTTTTAACCAATCTTGTGCATCCAATAAGTGATTTTGTGTTATTGGTTGAACATTTAGGTCATTTTCGTACTCCCTAGGCTTATTCTAATCCAATTAGGGTTTTTAACCAATCTTGTGCATCCAATAAGTGACTTTGTGTGATTGGATTAACATTTCGGTCATTTTCGTCGTCCGTAGGCTTATTCTAATCCAATTAGGGTTTTCAACCAATCTTGTGCATCCAATAAGTGATTTTGTGTCATTGGATTAACATTTCGGTCATTTTCGTCGTCCCTAGGCTTATTCTAATCCAATTAGGGTTTTTAACCAATCTTGTGCATCCAATAAGTGATTTTGTGTCATTGGATTAATATTTCGGTCATTTTCGTCGTCCCTAGGCTTATTCTAATCCAATTAGGGTTTTTAACCAATCTTGTGCATCCAATAAATGATTTTGTGTCATTGGATTACCATTTCGGTCATTTTCGTCGTCCCTAGGCTTATTCTAATCCAATTAGGGTTTTTAACCAATCTTGTGCATCCAATAAGTGTGTTTTTTTCATTGGTTGAATATTTAGGTCATTTTCGTCCTCCCTAGGCTTATTCTATTCTAATTAGGGTTTTTAACCAATCTTGTGCATCCGATAAGTTATTTTGTGTCATTGGATTAACATTTCAGTCATTTTTGTCGTCCATAGGCTTATTCTAATCCAGTTAGGGTTTTTAACCAATCTTGCGCATCCAATAAGTGATTTTGTGTCCTTGGTTGAACATTTAGGTCATTTTCTTACTCCCTAGGCTTATTGTAATCCAATGCGGGTTTTTAACCAATCTTGTGCATCCAATAAGTGATTTTGTGTCATTGGTTGAATATTTAGGTCATTTTCGACCTCCTTAGGCTTATTCTAATCCAATTAGAGTTTTTAGACAATCTTGTGCATCCAATAAGTGCGTTTTTGTCGTTGGTTGATCATTTAGGTTATTTTCGTCATCCTTCGACTTATTCTAATCCAATTAGGGTTTTTAGCCAATCTTGTGCATCCAATAAGTGATTTTGTGTTATTGGTTGATCATTTAGGTTATTTTCGTCATCCTTCGACTTATTCTAATCCAATTAGGGTTTTTAGCCAATCTTGTGCATCCAATAAGTGATTTTGTGTTATTGGTTGAACATTTAGGTCATTTTCGTCGTCCCTAGGCTTATTCTAATCCAATTAGGGTTTTTAACCAATCTTGTGTATCCAATAAGTGATTTTGTGTAATTGGAGTAATATTTCGGTCATTTTCGTCGTCCCTAGGCTTATTCTAATATAATTAGGGTTTTTAACCAATGTTGTGCATCCAATAAATGATTTTGTGTCATTGGATTAACATTTCAGTCATTTTCGTCGTCCCTAGGCTTATTCTAATCCAATTAGGGTTTTTAACCAATCTTGTGCATCCAATAAGTGTGTTTTTTTCATTGGTTGAATATTTAGGTCATTTTCGTCCTCCCTAGGCTTTTTCTATTCTAATTAGGGTTTTTAACCAATCTTGTGCATCCGATAAGTGATTTTGTGTCATTGGATTAACATTTCAGTAATTTTTGTCGTCCATAGGCTTATTCTAATCCAATTAGGGTTTTTAACCAATCTTGTGCATCCAATAAGTGCGTTTGTTTCATTGGTTGAATATTTAGGTCATTTTTGTCCTCCCTAGGCTTATTCAAATCCAATTAGGGTTTTTAACCAATCTTGTGCATCCGATAAGTGATTTTGTGTCATTGGATTAACATTTAGGTCATTTTCGTCCTCCCTAGGCTTATTCTAATCCAATTAGAGTTTTTAACTAATCCTGTGCATCCAATAAGTGCGTTTGTGTTGTTGGTTGATCTTTAGGTCATTTTCGTCATCCTTCGACTTATTCTAATCCAATTAGGGTTTTAAACCTATCTTGTGCATCCAATAAGTGATTTTGTGTCATTGTTTGAATATTTAGGTCATTTTCGTGCACCCTAGGCTTATTCAAATCCAATTAGGGTTTTTAACCAATCTTGTGCAACCAATAAGTGATTTTGTGTAATTGGTTGAACATTTAGGTTATTTTGGTCCTCACTAACCTTATTCTAATCCAATTAGAGTTTTTAACCAATCTTGTGCATCCAATAAGTGCGTTTGTGTCGTTGGTTGATCATTTAGGTTATTTTCGTCATCCTTCGACTTATTCTAATCCAATTAGGGTTTTTACCCAATCTTGTGCATCCAATAAGTGATTTTGTGTCCTTTGTTGAACATTTAGGTCATTTTCTTCCTCCCTAGGCTTATTCTAATCCAATGCGGGTTTTTAACCAATCTTGTGCATCCAATAAGTGATTTTTTGTCATTGGTTGAATATTTAGGTCATTTTCGACGTCCCTAGGCTTATTCTAATCCAATTAGGATTTTTAACCAATCTTGTGCATCCAATAAGTGATTTTGTGTTATTGGTTGAACATTTAGGTCATTTTCGTACTCCCTAGGCTTATTCTAATCCAATTAGGGTTTTAACCAATCTTGTGCATCCAAAAAGTGATTTTGTGTCATTGGATTAACATTTCGGTCATTTTCGTCATCCCTAGGCTTATTCTAATCCAATTAGGGTTTTTAACCAATCTTGTGCATCCAATAAGTGATTTTGTGTCATTGGATTAATATTTCGGTCATTTTCGTCGTCCCTAGGCTTATTCTAATCCAATTAGGGTTTTTAACCAATCTTGTGCATCCAATAAATGATTTTGTGTCATTGGATTACCATTTCGGTCATTTTCGTCGTCCCTAGGCTTATTCTAATCCAATTAGGGTTTTTAACCAATCTTGTGCATCCAATAAGTGTGTTTTTTTCATTGGTTGAATATTTAGGTCATTTTCGTCCTCCCTAGGCTTATTCTATTCTAATTAGGGTTTTTAACCAATCTTGTGCATCCGATAAGTTATTTTGTGTCATTGGATTAACATTTCAGTCATTTTTGTCGTCCATAGGCTTATTCTAATCCAGTTAGGGTTTTTAACCAATCTTGCGCATCCAATAAGTGATTTTGTGTCCTTGGTTGAACATTTAGGTCATTTTCTTACTCCCTAGGCTTATTGTAATCCAATGCGGGTTTTTAACCAATCTTGTGCATCCAATAAGTGATTTTGTGTCATTGGTTGAATATTTAGGTCATTTTCGACCTCCTTAGGCTTATTCTAATCCAATTAGAGTTTTTAGACAATCTTGTGCATCCAATAAGTGCGTTTTTGTCGTTGGTTGATCATTTAGGTTATTTTCGTCATCCTTCGACTTATTCTAATCCAATTAGGGTTTTTAGCCAATCTTGTGCATCCAATAAGTGATTTTGTGTTATTGGTTGATCATTTAGGTTATTTTCGTCATCCTTCGACTTATTCTAATCCAATTAGGGTTTTTAGCCAATCTTGTGCATCCAATAAGTGATTTTGTGTTATTGGTTGAACATTTAGGTCATTTTCGTCGTCCCTAGGCTTATTCTAATCCAATTAGGGTTTTTAACCAATCTTGTGCATCCAATAAGTGATTTTGTGTTATTGGTTGAACATTTAGGTCATTTTCGTCGTCCCTAGGCTTATTCTAATCCAATTAGGGTTTTTAACCAATCTTGTGCATCCAATAAGTGATTTTGTGTTATTGATTGAACATTTAGGTCATTTTCGTCGTCCCTAGGCTTATTCTAATCCAATTAGGGTTTTTAACCAATCTTGTGCATCCAATAAGTGATTTTGTGTCATTGGATTAATATTTCGGTCATTTTCGTCGTCCCTAGGCTTATTCTAATCCAATTAGGGTTTTTAACCAATCTTGTGCATCCAATAAATGATTTTGTGTCATTGGATTAACATTTCGGTCATTTTCGTCGTCCCTAGGCTTATTCTAATCCAATTAGGGTTTTTAACCAATCTTGTGCATCCAATAAGTGATTTTGTGTTATTGGTTGAACATTTAGGTCATTTTCGTACTCCCTAGGCTTATTCTAATCCAATTAGGGTTTTTAACCAATCTTGTGCATCCAATAAGTGACTTTGTGTGATTGGATTAACATTTCGGTCATTTTCGTCGTCCGTAGGCTTATTCTAATCCAATTAGGGTTTTCAACCAATCTTGTGCATCCAATAAGTGATTTTGTGTCATTGGATTAACATTTCGGTCATTTTCGTCGTCCCTAGGCTTATTCTAATCCAATTAAGGTTTTTAACCAATCTTGTGCATCCAATAAGTGATTTTGTGTCATTGGATTAACATTTCGGTCATTTTCGTCGTCCTTAGGCTTATCCTAATCCAATTAGGGTTTTTAACCAATCTTGTGCATCCAATAAGTAATTTTGTGTCATTGGTTGAATATTTAGGTCATTTTCGTGCACCCTAGGCTTATTCAAATCCAAATAGGGTTTTTAACCAATCTTGTGCAACCAATAAGTGATTTTGTGTAATTGGTTGAACATTTAGGTCATTTTGGTCCTCCCTAGGCTTATTCTAATCCAATTAGAGTTTTTAACCAATCTTGTGCATCCAATAAGTGCGTTTTTGTCGTTGGTTGATCATTTAGGTTATTTTCGTTATCCTTCGACTTATTCTAATCCAATTAGGGTTTTTAGCCAATCTTGTGCATCCAATAAGTGATTTTGTGTTATCGGTTGAACATTTAAGTCATTTTCGTACTCCCTAGGCTTATGCTAATCCAATTAGGGTTTTAACCAATCTTGTGCATCCAATAAGTGATTTTGTGTCATTGGATTATCATTTCGGTCATTTTCGTCGTCCCTAGGCTTATTCTAATCCAATTAGGGTTTTTAACCAATCTTGTGCATCCAATAAGTGATTTTGTGTCATTGGATTAATATTTCGGTCATTTTCGTCGTCCCTAGGCTTATTCAAATCCAATTAGGGTTTTTAACCAATCTTGTGCATCCAATAAATGATTTTGTGTCATTGGATTAACATTTCGGTCATTTTCGTCGTCCCTAGGCTTATTCTAATCCAATTAGGGTTTTTAACCAATCTTGTGCATCCAATAAGTGCGTTTGTTTCATTGGTTGAATATTTAGGTCATTTTCGTCCTCCCTAGGGTTATTCTATTCTAATTAGGGTTTTTAACCAATCTTGTGCATCCGATAAGTGATTTTGTGTCATTGGATTAACATTTCAGTCATTTTTGTCGTCCCTAGGCTTATTCTAATCCAATTAGGGTTTTTAACCAATCTTGTGCATCCAATAAGTGCGTTTGTTTCGTTGGTTGAATATTTAGGTCATTTTCGTCCTCCCTAGGCTTATTCAAATCCAATTAGGGTTTTTAACCAATCTTGTGCATCCGATAAGTGATTTTGTGTCATTGGATTAACATTTAGGTCATTTTCGTCCTCCCTAGGCTTATTCTAATCCAATTAGAGTTTTTAACTAATCCTGTGCATCCAATAAGTGCGTTTGTGTTGTTGGTTGATCATTTAGGTCATTTTCGTCATCCTTCGACTTATTCTAATCCAATTAGGGTTTTAAACCTATCTTGTGCATCCAATAAGTGATTTTGTGTCATTGGTTGAATATTTAGGTCAAGTTCGTGCACCCTAGGCTTATTCAAATCCAATTAGGGTTTTTAACCAATCTTGTGCAACCAATAAGCGATTTTGTGTAATTGGTTGAACATTTAGGTCTTTCTGGTCCTCCCTAGGCTTATTCTAATCCAATTAGAGTTTTTCACCAATCTTGTGCATCCAATAAGTGCATTTGTGTCGTTTGTTGATCATTTAGGTCATTTTCGTCATCCTTCGACTTATTCTAATCCAATTAGGGTTTTTAACCAATCTTGTGCATCCAATAAGTGATTTTGTGTCCTTGGTTGAACATTTAGGTCATTTTCTTACTCCCTAGGCTTATTCTAATCCAATGCGGGTTTTTAACCAATCTTGTGCATCCAATAACTGATTTTGTGTCATTGGTTGAATATTTAGGTCATTTTCGACCTCCTTAGGTTTTTCTAATCCAATTAGGGTTTTTAACCAATCTTGTGCATCCATTAAGTGATTTTGTGTTATTGGTTGAACATTTAGGTCATTTTCGTACTCCCTAGGCTTATGCTAATCCAATAAGGGTTTTTAACCAATCTTGTGCATCCAATAAGTGATTTTGTGTCATTGGATTAACATTTCGGTCATTTTCGTCGTCCCTAGGCTTATTCTAATCCAATTAGGGTTTTTAACCAATCTTGTGCATCCAATAAGTGATTTTGTGTCATTGGATTAATATTTCGGTCATTTTCGTCGTCCCTAGGCTTATTCTAATCCAATTAGGGTTTTTAACCAATCTTGTGCATCCAATAAATCATTTTGTGTCATTGGATTAACATTTCGGTCATTTTCGTCGTCCCTAGGCTTATTCTAATCCAATTAGGGTTTTTAACCAATCTTGTGCATCCAATAAGTAATTTTGTGTCATTGGTTGAATATTTAGGTCATTTTCGTGCACCCTAGGCTTATTCAAATCCAAATAGGGTTTTTAACCAATCTTGTGCAACCAATAAGTGATTTTGTGTAATTGGTTGAACATTTAGGTCATTTTGGTCCTCCCTAGGCTTATTCTAATCCAATTAGAGTTTTTAACCAATCTTGTGCATCCAATAAGTGCGTTTTTGTCGTAGGTTGATCATTTAGGTTATTTTCGTCATCCGTCGACTTATTCTAATCCAATTAGGGTTTTTAGCCAATCTTGTGCATCCAATAAGTGATTTTGTGTCCTTGGTTGAACATTTAGGTTATTTTCTTCCTCCCTAGGCTTATTCTAATCCAATGCGGGTTTTTACCCAATCTTGTGCATCCAATAAGTGATTTTGTGTCATTGGTTGAATATTTAGGTCATTTTCGACCTCCTTAGGATTATTTTAATCCGATTAGTGTTTTTAACCAATCTTGTGCATCCAAAAGTGATTTGGTGTTATTGGTTGAACATTTAGGTCATTTTCGTACTCCCTAGGCTTATGCTAATCCAATTAGGGTTTTTAACCAATCTTGTGCATCCAATAAGTGATTTTGTGTCATTGGATTAACATTTCGGTCATTTTCGTCGTCCCTAGGCTTATTCTAATCCAATTAGGGTTTTTAACCAATCTTGTGCATCCAATAAGTGATTTTGTGTCATTGGTTGAACATTTAGGTCATTTTCGTCCACCTTCGACTTATTCTAATCCAATAAGGGTTTTTAACCAATCTTGTGCATCCAATAATTGCGTTTGTGTCATTACTTGAACATTTAAGACATTTTCGTCATCCTTCAACTTATTCTAATCCAATTCGGGTTTTTAACCAATCTTGTGCATCCAATAAGTGATTTTGTGTCATGGGATTAACATTTAGGTCATTTTCGTCCTACCTAGGCTTATTCTATTCCAATTAAGGTTTTTAACCAATCTTGTGCATCCAATAAGTGATTTTGTGTTATTGGTTGAACATTTAGGTCATTATCGTACTCCCTAGGCTTATTCTAATCCAATTAGGGTTTTTAACCAAACTTGTGCATCCAATAAGTGATTTTGTGTCATTGGATTAACAATTCGGTCATTTTCGTCGTCCGTAGTGTTATTCTAATCCAATTAGGGTTTTAAACCAATCTTGTGCATCCAATAAGTGCGTTTGTTTCATTGGTTGAATATTTAGGTCATTTTCGTCCTCCCTAGGCTTATACTATTCTAATTAGGGTTTTTAACCATTCTTGTGCATCCGATAAGTGATTTTGTGTCATTGGATTAACATTTCAGTCATTTTCGTCGTCCCTAGGCTTATTCTAATCCAATTAGGGTTTTTAACCAATCTTGTGCATCCAATAAGTGCGTTAGTTTCATTGGTTGAATATTTAGGTTATTTTCGTCCTCCCTAGGCTTATTCTATTCTAATTAGGGTTTTTAACCAATCTTGTGCATCCAATAAGTGATTTTGTGTCATTGGATTAACATTTCGGTCATTTTTGTCGCCCTAGGCTTATTCTAATCCAATTAGGTATTTAACCAATCTTGTGCATCCAATAAGTGATTTTGTGTTAGTGGATTAACATTTCGGTCATTTTCGTCGTCCCTAAGCTTATTCTAATCCAATTAGGGTTTTTAACCAATCTTGTGCATCCAATAAGTGATTTTGTGTCATTGGATTAACATTTCGGTAATTTTCGTCGTCCCTAGGCTTATTCTAATCCAATTAGGGTTTTTAACAAATTTGTGCATCCAATAAATGATTTTATGTCATTGGATTAACATTTCGGTCATTTTTGTCGTCCCTAGGCTTATTCTAATCCAATTAGGTATTTAACCAATCTTGTGCATCCAATAAGTGATTTTGTGACATTGGATTAACATTTCGGTCATTTTCGTCGTCCCTAGGTTTATTCTAATCCAATTAGGGTTTTTAACCAATCTTGTGCATCCAATAAGTGATTTTGTGTCATTGGATTAACATTTCAGTCATTTTCGTCGTCCCTAGGCTTATTCTAATCCAATAAGGATTTTTAACCAATCTTGTGCATCCAATAAGTGCGTTTGTTTCATTAGTTGAATATTTAGGTCATTTTCGTCCTTCCTTGGCTTATTCTATTCTAATTAGGGTTTTTAACCAATCTTGTGCATCCGATAAGTGATTTTGTGTCATTGGAATAAAATTTAGGTCATTTTCGTCGTCCCTAGGCTTATTCTAATCCAATTAGGGTTTTTAACCAATCTTGTGCATCCAATAAGTGATTTTGTGTCGTTGGTTGAACATTTAGGTCATTTTCGTCCACCTTCGACTTATTCTAATCCAATTAGGGTTTTTAACCAATCTTGTGCATCCATTAAGTGCGTTTGTGTCGTTGGTTGATCATTTAGGTTATTTTCGTCATCCTTCGACTTATTCTAATTCAATTAGGGTTTTTAGCCAATCTTGTGCATCCAATAAGTGGTTTTGTATCCTTGGTTAAACATTTAGGTCATTTTCTTCCTCCCTAGGCTTATTCTAATCCAATGCGGGTTTTTAACCAATCTTGTGCATCCAATAAGTGATTTTGTGTCATTGGTTGAATATTTAGGTCATTTTCGACCTCCCAAGGCTTATTGTAATCCAATTAGGGTTTTTAACCAATCTTGTGCATCCAATGAGTGATTTTGTGTTATTGGTTGAACATTTAGGTCATTTTCGTACTCCCTAGGCTTATTCTAATCCAATTAGCGTTTTTAACCAATCTTGTGCATCCAATAAGTGATTTTGTGTCATTGGATTAACATTTTGGTTATTTTCGTCGTCCGTAGGCTTATTCTAATCCAATTAGGGTTTTTAACCAATCTTTTGCATCCAATAAGTGATTTTGTGTCATTGGTTGAACATTTAGGTCATTTTCGTCCACCTTCGACTTATTCTAATCCAATAAGGGTTTTTAACCAATCTTGTGCATCCAATAATTGCGTTTGTGTCATTACTTGAACATTTAAGACATTTTCGTCATCCTTCAACTTATTCTAATCCAATTTAGGTTTTTAACCAATCTTGTGCATCCAATATGTGATTTTCTATCATTGGTTGATCATTTAGGTCATTTTCGTCCTCCCTAGG
>JBBPBQ010000460.1:0-10433 GCA_037974755.1 Cicer yamashitae | reverse complement strand
AGGCTTATTGTAATCCAACTAGGGTTTTTAACCAATCTTTTGCATCCAATAAGTGATTTTGTGTCATTGGTTGAACATTTAGGTCATTTTCGTCCTCCCTAGACTTATTCTAATCCAATTAGGGTTTTTAACCAATCTTGTGCATCCACTATGTGATTTTGTGTCATTGGTTGCACATTTAGGTCATTTTCGTCCTCCCTAGGCTTATTCTAATCCAATAAGGGTTTTTAACCAATCTTGTGCATCCAATATGTGATTTTGTGTCATTGGTTGCACATTTAGGTCATTTTCGTACTCCCTATGCTTATTCTAATCCAATTAGGGTTTTTAACCAATCTTGTGCATATAATAAGTGATTTTGTGTCATTGGTTGCACATTTAGGTTATTTTCGTTCTCCCTAGGCTTATTCTAATCCAAATAGGGTTTTTAACCAATCGTGTGCATCCAAAAAGTGATTTTGTGTCATTGGTTGAATATTTGGTTCATTTTCCTCCTCCCTAGGCTTATTCTGATCCAATTAGGCTTTTTAACGAATCTTGTGCATCCAATATGTGATTTTGTGTCATTGGTTGCACATTTTTGTCATTTTCGTCCGCCCTAGTCTTATTCTAATCCAATTAGGGTTTTTAACCAATCTTGTGCATATAATAAGTGATTTTGTGTCATTGGTTGCAGATTTAGGTCATTTTCGTCGTCCCTATGCTTATTCTAATCCAATTAGGGTTTTTAACCAATCTTGTGCATATAATAAGTGATTTTGTGTCATTGGTTGCACATTTAGGTTATTTTCGTTCTCCCTAGGCTTATTCTAATCCAAATAGGGTTTTTAACCAATCGTGTGCATCCAAAAAGTGATTTTGTGTCATTGGTTGAATATTTGGTTCATTTTCGTCCTCCCTAGGCTTATTCTAATCCAATTAGGCTTTTTAATGAATCTTGTGCATTCAATATGTGATTTTGTGTCATTGGTTGCACATTTAGGTCCATTTCGTCCTCCCTAGACTTATTCTAATCCAATTAGAGTTTTTAACCAATCTTGTGCATCAAATATGTGATTTTGTGTCATTGGTTGCACATTTAGGTCATTTTGGTCGTCCCTAGGCTTATTCTAATCCAATAAGGGTTTTTAACCAATCTTGTGCATCCAATATGTGATTTTGTGTCATTGGTTGCACATTTAGGTTATTTTCGTTCTCCCTAGGCTTATTCTAATCCAAATAGGGTTTTTAACCAATCGTGTGCATCCAAAAAGTTATTTTGTGTCATTGGTTGAATATTTGGTTCATTTTCGTCCTCCCTAGGCTTATTCTGATCCAATTAGGCTTTTTAACGAATCTTGTGCATCCAATATGTGATTTTGTTTCATTGGTTGCACATTTTGGTCAATTTTGTCCTCCCTAGTCTTATTCTAATCCAATTAGGGTTTTTAACCAATCTTGTGCATCCAATAAGTGATTTTGTGTCATTGGTTGAACATTTAGGTCATTTTGGTCCTCCCTAGGCTTATTCTAATATAATTAGGGTTTTTAACCAATCTTGTGCATCCAATATGTGATTTTGTGTCATTGGTTGCACATTTAGGTCATTTTCGTCATCCCTAGGCTTATTTTTATCCAATTAGGGTTTTTAACCAATCTTGTGCATCCAATATGTGATTTTGTGTCATTGGTTGCACATTTAGGTCATTTTTGTAGTCCCTATGCTTATTCTAATCCAATTATGGTTTTTAACCAATCTTGTGCATATA
The DNA here is from genome assembly GCA_037974755.1 of Cicer yamashitae. Taxonomy (NCBI): domain Eukaryota; kingdom Viridiplantae; phylum Streptophyta; class Magnoliopsida; order Fabales; family Fabaceae; genus Cicer; species Cicer yamashitae. Next base: position 8,685 of record JBBPBQ010000460.1, on the reverse strand, counting down.
ATAAGTGATTTTGTGTCATTGGTTGCACATTTAGGTCATTTTCGTTCTCCCTAGGCTTATTGTAATCCAAATAGGGTTTTTAACCAATCTTGTGCATCCAATAAGTGATTTTGTGTCATTGGTTGAACATTTAGGTCATTATCGTCCTCCCTAGACTTTTTCTAATCCAATTAGGGTTTTTAACCAATCTTGTGCATCCAATATGTGATTTTGTGTCATTGGTTGCACATTTAGGTCATTTTCGTCCTCCCTAGGCTTATTCTAATCCAATAAGGGTTTTTAACCAATCTTGTGCATCCAATATGTGATTTTGTGTCATTGGTTGCACATTTAGGTCATTTTCGTCCTCCCTATGCTTATTCTAATCCAATTAGGGTTTTTAACCAATCTTGTGCATATAATAAGTGATTTTGTGTCATTGGTTGCACATTTAGGTTATTTTCGTTCTCCCTAGACTTATTCTAATCCAAATACGATTTTTAACCAATCGTGTGCATCCAAAAAGTTATTTTGTGTCATTGGTTGAATATTTGGTTCATTTTCGTCCTCCCTAGGCTTATTCTGATCCAATTAGGGTTTTTAACGAATCTTGTGCATCCAATATGTGATATTGTTTCATTGGTTGCACATTTTGGTCAATTTTGTCCTCCCTAGTCTTATTCTAATCCAATTAGGGTTTTAAACCAATCTTGTGCATATAATAAGTGATTTTATGTCATTGGTTGCACATTTAGGTCATTTTGGTCCTCCCTAGGCTTATTCTAATCTAATTAGGGTTTTTAACCAATCTTGTGCATCCAATAAGTGATTTTGTGTCATTGGTTGCACATTTAGGTCATTTTGGTCCTCCCTAGGCTTATTCTAATCCAATTAGGGTTTTTAACCAATCTTGTGCATCCAATATGTGATTTTGTGTCATTGGTTGCACATTTAGTTCATTTTCGTCCTCCCTAGGCTTATTCTAATCCAATTACGGTTTTTAACCAATCTTGTGCATCTAATATGTGATTTTGTGTCATTTTGTGTCATTGGTTGAACATTTAGGTCATTTTCATCCTCCCAATGCTTATTTTACTCCAATTAGGGTTTTCAACCATTCTTGTGCATCCAATATGTGATTTTGTGTCATTTTGTGTCATTGGTTGAACATTTAGGTCATTTTCGTCTTCCCTAGGCTTATTCTAATCCAATTAGGGTTTTTAACCAATCTTGTGCATCCAATATGTGATTTTTTGTCATTGGTTGAACATTTAGGTCATTTTCGTCCTCCCTAGGCTTATTCTAATCCAATTAGGGTTTTTAACCAATCTTGTGCATCCAATATGTTATTTTGTGTCATTTTGTGTCATTTGTTGAACATTTAGGTCATTTTCGTCCTCCGTAGGCTTATTCTAATCCAATTAGGGTTTTTAACCAATCTTGTGCATCCAATCTGTGATTTTCTGTCATTTTGTGTCATTGGTTGAACATTTAGGTCATTTTCGTCCTCCCTAGGCTTATTCTAATCCAATTAGGGTTTTTAACCAATCTTGTGCATCCAATATGTGATTTTGTGTCATTGGTTGAACATTTAGGTCATTTTCGTCCTCCCTAGGCTTATTCTAATCCAATTAGGGTTTTTAACCAATCTTGTGCATCCAATATGTGATTTTTTGTCGTTGGTTGCACATTTAGGTCATTTTTGTCCTCCCTAGGCTTATTCTAATCCAATTAGGGTTTTTAACCAATCTTGTGCATATAATAAGTGATTTTCTGTCATCGGTAATCCAATTAGGTGATTTTCGTCCTCGCTAGGCTTATTCTAATCCAATTAGGGTTTTTAACCAATCTTGTGCATCCAATATGTGATTTTGTGTCATTGGTTGCACATTTAGGTCATTTTCGTCCTCCCTAGGCTTATTCTAATCCAATTAGGGTTTTTAACCAATCTTGTGCATATAATAAGTGATTTTGTGTCATTGGTAAACCAATTAGGTCATTTTCGTCCTCGCTAGGCTTATTCTAATCCAATTAGGGTTTTTAACCAATCTTGTGCATCCAATATGTGATTTTGTGTCATTGGTTGCACATTTAGGTCATTTTCGTCCTCCCTAGGCTTATTCTAATCCAATTATGGTTTTTAACCAATCTTGTGCATCCAATATGTGATTTTGTATCATTGGTTGCACATTTAGGTCATTTTCGTCCTCCCTAGGCTTATTCTAATCCAATAAGGGTTTTTAACCAATCTTGTGCATCCAATATGTGATTTTGTGTCATTGGTTGCACATTTAGGTCATTTTCGTCCTCCCTAGGCTTATTCTAATCCAATTAGGGTTTTTAACCAATCTTGTGCATATAATAAGTGATTTTGTGTCATTGGTAATCCAATTAGGTCATTTTCGTCGTCGCTAGGCTTATTCTAATCCAACTAGGGTTTTTGACCTATCTTATGCATCCAATATGTGATTTTGTGACATTTTGTGTCATTGGTGATCCAATTAGGTCATTTTCGTCCTCGCTAGGCTTATTGTAATCCAGTTAGGGTTTTTAACCAATCTTGTGCATCCAATATGTGATTTTGTGTCATTGGTTGCACATTTAGGTCATTTTCGTCCTCCCTAGGCTTATTCTAATCCAATAAGGGTTTTTAACCAATCTTGTGCATCCAATATGTGATTTTGTGTCATTGGTTGCACATTTAGGTCATTTTCGTCCTCCCTATGCTTATTCTAATCCAATTAGGGTTTTTAACCAATCTTGTGCATTTAATAAGTGATTTTGTGTCATTGGTTGCACATTTAGGTTATTTACGTTCTCCCTAGGCTTATTCTAATCCAAATAGGATTTTTAACCAATCGTGTGCATCCAAAAAGTTATTTTGTGTCATTGGTTGAATATTTGGTTCATTTTCGTCCTCCCTAGGCTTATTCTGATCCAATTAGGCTTTTTAACGAATCTTGTGCATCAAATATGTGATATTGTTTCATTGGTTGCACATTTTGGTCAATTTTGTCCTCCCTAGTCTTATTCTAATCCAATTAGGGTTTTTAACCAGTCTTGTGCATCCAATATGTGATTTTGTGTCATTGGTTGCACATTTAGGTCATTTTCGTCCTCCCTATTCTTATTCTAATCCAATTAGGGTTTTTAACCAATCTTGTGCATATAATAAGTGATTTTGTGTCATTGGTTGCACATTTAGGTTATTTTCGTTCTCCCTAGGCTTATTCTAATCCAATAAGGGTTTTTAACCAATCTTGTGCATCCAATAAGTGATTTTGTGTCATTGGTTGAACATTTAGGTCATTTTCGTCCTCCCTAGACTTATTCTAATCCAATTAGGGTTTTTAACCAATCTTGTGCATCCAATATGTGATTTTGTGTCATTGGTTGCACATTTAGGTCATTTTCGTCCTCCCTAGGCTTATTCTAATCCAATAAGGGTTTTTAACCAATCTTGTGCATATAATAAGTGACTTTATGTCATTGGTTGCACATTTATGTCAGTTTGGTCCTCCCTAGGCTTATTCTAATCTAATTAGGGTTTTTAACCAATCTTGTGCGTCCAATAAGTGATTTTGTGTCATTGGTTGCACATTTAGGTCATTTTCGTCCTCCCTAGGCTTATTCTAATCCAATTATGGTTTTTAACCAATCTTGTGCATCCAATATGTGATTTTGTGTCATTGGTTGCACATTTAGGTCATTTTCGTCCTCCCTAGGCTTATTCTAATCCAGTTATGGTTTTTAACCAATCTTGTGCATATAATAAGTGATTTTATGTCATTGGTTGCACATTTACGTCATTTTGGTCCTCCCTAGGCTTATTCTAATCTAATTAGGGTTTTTAACCAATCTTGTGCATCCAATAAGTGATTTTGTGTCATTGGTTGCACATTTAGGTCATTTTGGTCCTCCCTAGGCTTATTCTAATCCAATTAGGGTTTTTAACCAATCTTGTGCATCCAATATGTGATTTTGTGTCATTGGTTGCACATTTAGTTCATTTTCGTCCTCCCTAGGCTTATTCTAATCCAATTATGGTTTTTAACCAATCTTGTGCATCCAATATGTGATTTTGTGTCATTGGTTGCACATTTAGGTCATTTTTGTAGTCCCTATGCTTATTCTAATCCAATTATGGTTTTTAACCAATCTTGTGCATATAATAAGTGATTTTGTGTCATTGGTTGCACATTTAGGTCATTTTCGTCCTCCCTAGGCTTATTCTAATCCAATTAGGGTTTTTAACCAATCTTGTGCATCCAATAAGTGATTTTGTGTCATTGGTTGCACATTTAGGTCATTTTCGTCCTCCCTAGGCTTATTCTAATTCAATTAGGGTTATTAACCAATCTTGTGCATCCAATAAGTGATTTTGTGTCATTGGTTGAACATTTAGGTCATTTTCGTCCTCCCTAGACTTATTCTAATCCAATTAGGGTTTTTAACCAATCTTGTGCATCCAATATGTGATTTTGTGTCATTGGTTGCACATTTAGGTCATTTTCGTCCTCCCTAGGTTTATTCTAATCCAATAAGGGTTTTTAACCAATCTTGTGCATCCAATATGTGATTTTGTGTCATTGGTTGCACATTTAGGTCATTTTCGTCCTCCCTATGCTTATTCTAATCCAATTAGGGTTTTTAACCAATCTTGTGCATATAATAAGTGATTTTGTGTCATTGGTTGCACATTTAGGTTATTTTCGTTCTCCCTAGGCTTATTCTAATCCAATAAGGGTTTTTAACCGATCTTGTGCATCCAATAAGTGATTTTGTGTCATTGGTTGAACATTTAGGTCATTTTCGTCCTCCCTAGGCTTATTCTAATCCAATTATGGTTTTTAACCAATCTTGTGCATCCAATATGTGATTTTGTGTCATTGGTTGCACATTTAGGTCATTTTCGTCCTCCCTAGGCTTATTCTAATCCAATTAGGGTTTTTAACCAATCTTGTGCATATAATAAGTGATTTTGTGATATTGGTAATCCAATAAGGTCATTTTCGTCCTCGCTAGGCTTATTCTAATCCAATTAGGGTTTTTAACCAATCTTGTGCATCCAATATGTGATTTTGTGTCATTGGTTGCACATTTAGGTCATTTTCGTCCTCCCTAGGCTTATTCTAATCCAATTAGGGTTTTTAACCAATCTTGTGCATCGAATATGTGATTTTGTGTCATTGGTTGCACATTTAGGTCATTTTCGTCCTCCCTAGGCTTATTCTAATCCAATTAGGGTTTTTAACCAATCTTGTGCATCGAATATGTGATTTAGTCTCATTGGTTGCACATTTAGGTCATTTTCGTCCTGCTAGGCTTATTCTAATCCAATTAGGGTTTTTAACCAATCTTGTGCATCCAATATGTGATTTTGTGTCATTGGTTGCACATTTAGGTCATTTTCGTCCTCCCTAGGCTTATTCTAATCCAATTAGGGTTTTTAACCAATCTTGTGCATCCAATATGTGATTTTGTATCATTGGTTGCACATTTAGGTCATTTTCGTCCTCCCTAGGCTTATTCTAATCCAATAAGGGTTTTTAACCAATCTTGTGCATCCAATATGTGATTTTGTGTCATTGGTTGCACATTTAGGTCATTTTCGTCCTCCCTATGCTTATTCTAATCCAATTAGGGTTTTTAACCAATCTTGTGCATATAATAAGTGATTTTGTGTCATTGGTTGCACATTTAGGTTATTTTCGTTCTCCCTAGGCTTATTCAAATCCAATAAGGGTTTTTAACCAATCTTGTGCATCCAATAAGTGATTTTGTGTCATTGGTTGAACATTTAGGTCATTTTCGTCCTCCCTAGACTTATTCTAATCCAATTAGGGTTTTTAACCAATCTTGTGCATCCAATATGTGATTTTGTGTCATTGGTTGCACATTTAGGTCATTTTCGTCGTCCCTAGGCTTATTCTAATCAAATTAGGGTTTTTAACCAATCTTGTGCATCCAATAAGTGATTTTGTGTCATTGGTTGAACATTTAGGTCATTTTCGTCCTCCCTAGACTTATTCTAATCCAATTAGGGTTTTTAACCAATCTTGTGCATCCAATATGTGATTTTGTGTCATTGGTTGCACATTTAGGTCATTTTCGTCCTCCCTAGGCTTATTCTAATCCAATAAGGGTTTTTAACCAATCTTGTGCATATAATAAGTGACTTTATGTCATTGGTTGCACATTTATGTCAGTTTGGTCCTCCCTAGGCTTATTCTAATCTAATTAGGGTTTTTAACCAATCTTGTGCGTCCAATAAGTGATTTTGTGTCATTGGTTGCACATTTAGGTCATTTTCGTCCTCCCTAGGCTTATTCTAATCCAATTATGGTTTTTAACCAATCTTGTGCATCCAATATGTGATTTTGTGTCATTGGTTGCACATTTAGGTCATTTTCGTCCTCCCTAGGCTTATTCTAATCTAATTAGGGTTTTTAACCAATCTTGTGCATCCAATAAGTGATTTTATGTCATTGGTTGAACATTTAGGTCATTTTGGTCCTCCCTAGGCTTATTCTAATCCAATTAGGGTTTTTAACAAATCTTGTGCATCCAATAAGTGATTTTGTGTCATTGGTTGAACATTTAGGTAATTTTCGTCCTCCCTAGACTTATTCTAATCCAATTAGGGTTTTTAACCAATCTTGTGCATCCAATAAGTGATTTTATGTCATTGGTTGAACATTTAGGTCATTTTGGTCCTCCCTAGGCTTATTCTAATCTAATTAGGGTTTTTAACCAATATTGTGCATCCAATAAGTGATTTTGTGTCATTGGTTGAACATTTAAGTCATTTTCGTTCTCCCTAGGCTTATTCTAATCTAATTAGGGTTTTTAACCAATCTTGTGCATCCAATAAGTGATTTTGTGTCATTGGTTGCACATTTAGGTCATTTTCGTCCTCCCTAGGCTTATTCTAATCCAATTAGGGTTTTTAACCAATCTTGTGCATCCAATAAGTGATTTAGTGTCATTGGTTGAACATTTAGGTCATTTTCGTCCTCCCTAGACTTATTCTAATCCAATTAGGGTTTTGAACCAATCTTGTGCATCCAATATGTGATTTTGTGTCATTGGTTGCACATTTAGGTCATTTTCGTCCTCCCTAGGCTTATTCTAATCCAATAAGGGTTTTTAACCAATCTTGTGCATCCAATATGTGATTTTGTGTCATTGGTTGCACATTTAGGTAATTTTCGTTCTCCCTAGGCTTATTCTAATCCAAATAGGGTTTTTAACCAATCGTGTGCATCCAAAAAGTTATTTTGTGTCATTGGTTGAATATTTGGTTCATTTTCGTCCTCCCTAGGCTTATTCTGATCCAATTAGGCTTTTTAACGAATCTTGTGCATCCAATATGTGATTTTGTTTCATTGGTTGCACATTTTGGTCAATTTTGTCCTCCCTAGTCTTATTCTAATCCAATTAGGGTTTTTAACCAATCTTGTGCATATAATAAGTGATTTTATGTCATTGGTTGCACATTTAGGTCATTTTGGTCCTCCCTAGGCTTATTCTAATCTAATTAGGGTTTTTAACCAATCTTGTGCATCCAATAAGTGATTTTATGTCATTGGTTGAACATTTAGGTCATTTTGGTCCTCCCTAGGCTTATTCTAATCCAATTAGGGTTTTTAACCAATCTTGTGCATCCAATAAGTGATTTTGTGTCATTGGTTGAACATTTAGGTCATTTTCGTCCTCCCTAGACTTATTCTAATCCAATTAGGGTTTTTAACCAATCTTGTGCATATAATAAGTGATTTTATCTCATTGGTTGAACATTTAGGTCATTTTCGTCCTCCCTAGACTTATTCTAATCCAATTAGGGTTTTTAACCAATCTTGTGCATCCAATATGTGATTTTGTGTCATTGGTTGCACATTTAGGTCATTTTCGTCCTCCCTAGGCTTATTCTAATCCAATAAGGGTTTTTAACCAATCTTGTGCATCCAATAAGTGATTTTATGTCATTGGTTGAACATTTAGGTCATTTTGGTCCTCCCTAGGCTTATTCTAATCGAATTAGGGTTTTTAACAAATCTTGTGCATCCAATAAGTGATTTTGTGTCGTTGGTTGAACATTTAGGTAATTTTCGTCCTCCCTAGACTTATTCTAATCCAATTAGGGTTTTTAACCAATCTTGTGCATCCAATAAGTGATTTTATGTCATTGGTTGAACATTTAGGTCATTTTGGTCCTCCCTAGGCTTATTCTAATCTAATTAGGGTTTTTAACCAATATTGTGCATCCAATAAGTGATTTTGTGTCATTGGTTGAACATTTAGGTCATTTTCGTCCTCCCTAGACTTATTCTAATCCAATTAGGGTTTTTAACCAATCTTGTGCATCCAATATGTGATTTTGTGTCGTTGGTTGCACATTTAGGTCATTTTCGTCCTCCCTAGGCTTATTCTAATCCAATTATGGTTTTTAAACAATCTTGTGCATCCAATATGTGATTTTGTGTCATTGGTTGCACATTTAGGTCATTTTCGTCCTCCCTAGGCTTATTCTAATCTAATTAGGGTTTTTAACCAATCTTGTGCATCCAATAAGTGATTTTATGTCGTTGGTTGAACATTTAGGTCATTTTGGTCCTCCCTAGGCTTATTCTAATCCAATTAGGGTTTTTAACAAATCTTGTGCATCCAATAAGTGATTTTGTGTCATTGGTTGAACATTTAGGT
>JBBPBQ010000458.1:0-10442 GCA_037974755.1 Cicer yamashitae | reverse complement strand
AAATGACACAAAATCACTTATTATATGAACAAGATTGGTTAAAAACCCTAATTGGATTAGAATAAGCCTAGGGAGGACCAAAATGACCTAAATGTGCAACCAATGACACAAATTGACACAAAATCACATATGGGATGCACAAGATTGGATAAAAATCCTAATTGGATTAGAATAAGCCTAGGGAGGACGAAAATGACCTAAATGTGCAACCAATGACACAAAATCACATATTGGATGCACAAGATTGGTTAAAAACCCTAATTGGATTAGAATAAGCCTAGGGAGGACCAAAATGACTTAAATGTTCAACCAATGACACAAAGTCACATATTGGATGCAGAAGATTGGTTAAAAACCCTAATTGGATTAGAATAAGCCTAGGGAGGACGAAAATGACCTAAATGTGCAACCAATGACACAAAATCACATATTGGATGCACAAGATTGGTTAAAAACCGTAATTGGATTATAATAAGCCTAGGGAGGACGAAAATGACCTAAATGTTCAACCAATGACACAAAATCACATATTGGATGCACAAGATTGGTAAAAAACCCTAATTGGATTAGAATAAGCCTAGCGAGGACGAAAATGACCTAATTGTATTACCAATAACACAAAATCACTTATTATATGCACAAGATTGGTTAAAAACCCTAATTGGATTAGAATAAGCATAGGGAGGACCAAAATAACCTAAATGTTCAACCAATGACACAAAATCACATATTGGATGCACATGATTGGTTAAAAACCCTAATTGGATTAGAATAAGTTTAGCGAGGACGAAAATGACCTAATTGGATTACAAATGACACAAAATCACTTATTATATGAACAAGATTGGTTAAAAACCCTAATTGGATTAGAATAAGCGTAGGGAGGACCAAAATGACCTAAATGTGCAACCAATGACACAATTTGACACAAAATCACATATGGGATGCACAAGATTGGATAAAAAGCCTAATTGGATTAGAATAAACCTGGGGAGGACGAAAATGACCTAAATGTTCAACCATTGACACAAAATCACATATTGGATGCACAAGATTGGTTAAAACCCCTAATTGGATTAAAATAAGCCTAGGGAGGACGAAAATGACCTAAATCTGCAACCAATGACACAAAATCACATATTGGATGCACAAGATTGGTTAAAAACCCTAATTGGATTAGAATAAGCCTAGGGAGTACCAAAATGACCTAAATGTTCAACCAATGACACAAAGTCACATATTGGATGCACAAGATTGGTTAAAAACCCTAATTGGATTAGAATAAGCCTAGGGAGGACGAAAATGACCTAAATGAGCAACCAATGACACAAAATCACATATTGGATGCACAAGATTGGTTAAAAACCCTAATTGGATTAGAATAAGCCTAGGGAGGACGAAAATGACCTAAATGTTCAACCAATGACACAAAATGACACAAAATCACATATTGGATGCATAAGATTGGTTAAAAACCCTAATTGGATTAGAATAAGCCTAGCGAAGACGAAAATGACCTAATTGGATTACCAATGACATAAAATCACCTATTATATGCACAAGATTGGTTAAAAACCCTAATTGGATTAGATTAAGCCTAGGGAGGACGAAAATGACCTAAATGTGCAACCAATGACACAAAATCACATATTGGATGCACAAGATTGGTTAAAAACCTTAATTGGATTAGAATAAGCATAGGGAGGACGAAAATGACCTAAATGTTCAACCAATGACACAAATTGACACAAAATCACATATGGGATGCACAAGATTGGATAAAAATCCTAATTGGATTAGAATAAGCCTGGGGAGAACGAAAATCGCCTAAATGTTCAACCAATGACACAAAATCACATATTCGATGCACAAGATTGGTTAAAAACCCTAATTGGATTACAATAAGCCTAGGGAGGACGAAAATGACGTAAATGTGCAACCAATGACACAAAATCACATATTGGATGCACAAGATTGGTTAAAACCCTAATTGGATTAGAATAAGCATAGGGAGGACCAAAATGACCTAAATGTTCAACCAATAACACAAAATCACATATTGGATGCACAAGATTGGTTAAAAACCCTAATTGGATTAGAATATGTTTAGCGAGGACGAAAATGACCTAATTGGATTACAAATGACACAAAATCACTTATTATATGCACAAGATTGGTTAAAAACCCTAGTTGGATTAGAATAAGCCTTGGGAGGACGAAAATAACCTAAATGTGCAACCAATGACACAAAATCACATATTGGATGCACAAGATTGGTTAAAAACCCTAATTGGATTAGAATAAGCCTAGGGAGGACGAAAATGACCTAATTGTTCAACCAATGACACAAAATGACACAAAATCACATATTGGATGCATAAGATTGGTTAAAAACCCTAATTGGATTAGAATAAGCCTAGCGAGGACGAAAATGACCTAATTGGATTACCAATGCCATAAAATCACTTATTATATGCACAAGATTGGTTAAAAACCCTAGTTGGATTAGATTAAGCATAGGGAGGACGAAAATGACATAAATGTGCAACCAATGACACAAAATCACATATTGGATGCACAAGATTGGTTAAAAACCCTAATTGGATTAGAATAAGCCTAGGGAGGACGAAAATGACCTAAATGTTCAACCAATGACACAAATTGACACAAAATCACATATGGGATGCACAAGATTGGATAAAAATCCTAATTGGATTAGAATAAGCCTAGGGAGGACGAAAATGACCTAAATGTGCAACCAATGACACAAAATCACATATTGGATGCACAAGATTGGTTAAAAACCCTAATTGGATTAGAATAAGCCTAGGGAGGACCAAAATGACTTAAATGTTCAACCAATGACACAAAGTCACATATTGGATGCAGAAGATTGGTTAAAATACCCTAATTGGATTAGAATAAGCCTAGGGAGGACGAAAATGACCTAAATGTGCAACCAATGACACAAAATCACATATTGGATGCACAAGATTGGTTAAAAACCGTAATTGGATTATAATAAGCCTAGGGAGGACGAAAATGACCTAAATGTTCAACCAATGACACAAAATCACATATTGGATGCACAAGATTGGTAAAAAACCCTAATTGGATTAGAATAAGCCTAGCGAGGACGAAAATGACCTAATTGTATTACCAATAACACAAAATCACTTATTATATGCACAAGATTGGTTAAAAACCCTAATTGGATTAGAATAAGCATAGGGAGGACCAAAATAACCTATATGTTCAACCAATGACACAAAATCACATATTGGATGCACATGATTGGTTAAAAACCCTAATTGGATTAGAATAAGTTTAGCGAGGACGAAAATGACCTAATTGGATTACAAATGACACAAGATCACTTATTATATGAACAAGATTGGTTAAAAACCCTAATTGGATTAGAATAAGTTTAACGAGGACAAAAATGACCTAATTGGATTACAAATGACACAAAATCACTTATTATATGAACAAGATTGGTTAAAAACCCTAATTGGATTAGAATAAGCGTAGGGAGGACCAAAATGACCTAAATGTGCAACCAATGACACAATTTGACACAAAATCACATATGGGATGCACAAGATTGGATAAAAATCCTAATTTGATTAGAATAAACCTGGGGAGGACGAAAATGACCTAAATGTTCAACCATTGACACAAAATCACATATTGGATGCCCAAGATTGGTTAAAACCCCTAATTGGATTAAAATAAGCCTAGGGAGGACGAAAATGACCTAAATCTGCAACCAATGACACAAAATCACATATTGGATGCACAAGATTGGTTAAAAACCCTAATTGGATTAGAATAAGCCTAGGGAGTACCAAAATGACCTAAATGTTCAACTAATGACACAAAGTCACATATTGGATGCACAAGATTGGTTAAAAACCCTAATTGGATTAGAATAAGCCTAGGGAGGACGAAAATGACCTAAATGTGCAACCAATGACACAAAATCACATATTGGATGCACAAGATTGGTTAAAAACCCTAATTGGATTAGCATAAGTTTAGCGAGGAGGAAAATGACCTAATTGGATTACAAATGACACAAAATCACTCATTATATGCTCAAGATTGGTTAAAAACCCTAATTGGATTAGAATAAGCCTAGGGAGGACGAAAATGACCTAAATGTGCAACCAATGACCCAAAATCACATATTGGATGCACAAGATTGGTTAAAAATCCAAATTGGATTAAAATAAGCCTAGGGAGGACGAAAAAGACCTAAATGTTCAACTAATGACACAAAATGACACAAAATCACATATTGGATGCATAAGATTGGTTAAAAACCCTAATTGGATTAGAATAAGCCTAGCGAGGACGAAAATGACCTAATTGGATTACCAATGACATAAAATCACTTATTATATGCACAAGATTTGTTAAAAACCCTAATTGGATTAGAATAAGCCTAGGGAGGACGAAAATTACCTAAATGTGCAACCAATGACACAAAATCACATATTGGATGCACAAGATTGGTTAAAAACCGTAATTGGATTAGAATAAGCCTAGGGAGGACGAAAATGACCTAAATGTTCAACCAATGACACAAATTGACACAAAATCACATATGGGATGCACAAGATTGGATAAAAATCCTAATTGGATTAGAATAAGCCTAGGGAGAACGAAAATGACCTAAATGTTCAACCAATGACACAAAATCACATATTCGATGCACAAGATTGGTTAAAAACCCTAATTGGATTACAATAAGCCTAGGGAGGACGAAAATGACGTAAATGTGCAACCAATGACACAAAATCACATATTGGATGCACAAGATTGGTTAAAACCCTAATTGGATTAGAATAAGCATAGGGAGGACCAAAATGACCTAAATGTTCAACCAATCACACAAAATCACATATTGGATGCACAAGATTGGTTAAAAACCCTAATTGGATTAGAATATGTTTAGCGAGGACGAAAATGACCTAATTGGATTACAAATGACACAAAATCACTTATTATATGCACAAGATTGGTAAAAAACTCTAATTGGATTAGAATAAGCCTAGGGAGGACGAAAATAACCTAAATGTGCAACCAATGACACAAAATCACATATTGGATGCACAAGATTGGTTAAAAACCCTAAATGGATTAGAATAAGCCTAGGGAGGACGAAAATGACCGAAATGTTCAACCAATGACACAAAATGACACAAAATCACATATTGGATGCACAAGATTGGTTAAAAACCCAAATTGGGTGAGAATAAGCCTTGGGAGGACGAAAATGACCTAAATGTTCAACCAATGACACAAAATCACATATTGGATGCATAAGATTGGTTAAAAACCCTAATTGGATTAGAATAAGCCTAGCGAGGACGAAAATGACCTAATTGGATTACCAATGACATAAAATCACTTATTATATGCACAAGATTGGTTAAAAACCATAATTGGATTAGAATAAGCCTAGGGAGGACGAAAATGACCTAAATATTCAACCAATGACACAAATTGACACAAAATCACATATGGGATGCACAAGATTGGATAAAAATCCTAATTGGATTAGAATAAGCCTGGGGAGGACGAAAATGACCTAAATGTTCAACCAATGACACAAAGTCACATATTGGATGCACAAGATTGGTTAAAAACCCTAATTGGATTAGAATAAGCCTAGGGATGACGAAAATGACCTAAATGTGCAACCAATGACACAAAATCACATATTGGATGCACAAGATTGGTTAAAAACCCTAATTGGATTAGAATAAGCCTAGGGAGGACGAAAATGACCTAAATGTTCAACCAATGACATAAAATCACATATTGGATGCACAAGATTTGTTAAAAACCCTAATTGGATTAGAATAAGCCTAGGGAGGACGAAAATGACCTAAATGTTCAACCAATGACACAAAATCACATATTGGTTGCACAAGATTGGTTAAAAACCCTAATTGGATTAGAATAAGCCTAGGGAGGACGAAAATGACCTAAATATTCAACCAATGACACAAAATCACATATTGGTTGCACAAGATTGGTTAAAAACCCTAATTGGATTAGAATAAGCCTAGGGAGGACGAAAATGACCTAAATGTTCAACCAATGACACAAAATCACATATTGGATGCATAAGATTGGTTAAAAACCCTAATTGGATTAGAATAAGCCTAGCGAGGACGAAAATGACCTAATTGGATTACCAATGACATAAAATCACTTATTATATGCACAAGATTGGTTAAAAACCCTAATTGGATTAGAATAAGCCTAGGAAGGACGAAAATGACCTAAATGTGCAACCAATGACACAAAATCACATATTGGATGCACAAGATTGGTTAAAAACCCTAATTGGATTAGAATAAGCCTAGGGAGGACGAAAATGACCTAAATGTTCAACGAATGACACAAATTGACACAAAATCGCATACGGGATGCACAACATTGGATTAGAATAAGCCTAGGGAGGACGAAAATGACCTAAATGTTCAACCAATGACACAAAATCACATATTGGATGCACAAGATTGGTTAAAAACCCTAATTGGATTAGAATAAGCCTAGGGAGGACGAAAATGAACTAAATGTGCAACCAATGACACAAAATCACATATTGGATGCACAAGATTGGTTAAAAACCCTAATTGGATTAGAATAAGCCTAGGGAGGACGAAAATGACCTAAATGTTCAACCAATGACATACAATCACATATTGGATGCACAAGATTGGTTAAAAACCCTAATTGGATTAGAATAAGCCTAGCGAGGACGAAAATGACCTAATTGTATTACCAATAACACAAAATCACTTATTATATGTACAAGATTGGTTAAAAACCCTAATTGGATTAGAATAAGCATAGGGAGGACCAAAATAACCTAAATGTTCAACCAATGACACAAAATCACATATTGGATGCACATGATTGGTTAAAAACCCTAATTGGATTAGAATAAGCCTAGGGAGGACGAAAATGAACTAAATGTGCAACCAATGACACAAAATCACATATTGGATGCACAAGATTGGTTAAAAACCCTAATTGGATTAGAATAAGCCTAGGGAGGACGAAAATGACCTAAATGTTCAACCAATGACATACAATCACATATTGGATGCACAAGATTGGTTAAAAACCCTAATTGGATTAGAATAAGCCTAGCGAGGACGAAAATGACCTAATTGGATTACCAATAACACAAAATCACTTATTATATGTACAAGATTGGTTAAAAACCCTAATTGGATTAGAATAAGCATAGGGAGGACCAAAATAACCTAAATGTTCAACCAATGACACAAAATCACATATTGGATGCACATGATTGGTTAAAAACCCTAATTGGATTAGAATAAGCCTAGGGAGGACGAAAATGACCTAAATGTGCAACCAATGACACAAAATCACATATTGGATGCACAAGATTGGTTAAAAACCCTAATTGGATTAGAATAAGCCTAGGGAGGACGAAAATGACCTAAATGTTCAACCAATGACGCAAATTGACACAAAATCACATATTGGATGCACAAGATTGGATAAAAATCCTAAGTGGATTAGAATAAGCCTGGGGAGGACGAAAATGACCTAAATGTTCAACCTATGACACAAAATGACACAAAATCACATATTGGATGCATAAGATTGGTTAAAAACCCTAATTGGATTAGAATAAGCCTAGCGAGGACGAAAATGACCTAATTGGATTACCAATAACACAAAATCACTTATTATATGCACAAGATTGGTTAAAAACCCTAATTGGATTAGAATAAGCATAGGGAGGACGAAAATGACCTAAATGTTCAACCAATGACACAAAATCACATATTGGATGCACAAGATTGGTTAAAAACCCTAATTGGATTAGAATAAGTTTAGCGAGGACGAAAATGACCTAATTGGATTACAAATGACACAAGATCACTTATTATATGAACAAGATTGGTTAAAAACCCTAATTGGATTAGAATAAGTTTAACGAGGACAAAAATGACCTAATTGGATTACAAATGACACAAAATCACTTATTATATGAACAAGATTGGTTAAAAACCCTAATTGGATTAGAATAAGCGTAGGGAGGACCAAAATGACCTAAATGTGCAACCAATGACACAATTTGACACAAAATCACATATGGGATGCACAAGATTGGATAAAAAGCCTAATTGGATTAGAATAAACCTGGGGAGGACGAAAATGACTTAAATGTTCAACCATTGACACAAAATCACATATTGGATGCACAAGATTGGTTAAAACCCCTAATTGGATTAAAATAAGCCTAGGGAGGACGAAAATGACCTAAATCTGCAACCAATGACACAAAATCACATATTGGATGCACAAGATTGGTTAAAAACCCTAATTGGATTAGAATAAGCCTAGGGAGTACCAAAATGACCTAAATGTTCAACCAATGACACAAAGTCACATATTGGATGCACAAGATTGGTTAAAAACCCTAATTGGATTAGAATAAGCCTAGGGAGGACGAAAATGACCTAAATGAGCAACCAATGACACAAAATCACATATTGGATGCACAAGATTGGTTAAAAACCCTAATTGGATTAGAATAAGCCTAGGGAGGACGAAAATGACCTTAATGTTCAACCAATGACACAAAATGACACAAAATCACATATTGGATGCATAAGATTGGTTAAAAACAGTAATTGGATTAGAATAAGCCTAGGGAGGACGAAAATGACCTAAATGTGCAACCAATGACACAAAATCACATATTGGATGCACAAGATTGGTTAAAAACCCTAATTGGATTACAATAAGCCTAGGGAGGACGAAAATGACGTAAATGTGCAACCAATGACACAAAATCACATATTGGATGCACAAGATTGGTTAAAACCCTAATTGGATTAGAATAAGCATAGGGAGGACCAAAATGACCTAAATATCCAACCAATGACACAAAATCACATATTGGATGCACAAGATTGGTTAAAAACCCTAATTGGATTAGAATAAGTTTAGCGAGGACGAAAATGACCTAAATGTTCACCCAATGACACAAATTGACACAAAATCACATATTGGATGCACAAGATTGGTTAAAAACCCTAATTGGATTAGAATAAGCCTAGGGAGGACGAAAATGACCTAAATGTTCAACCAATGACACAAAATCACATATTGGATGCACAAGATTGGTTAACAACCCTAATTCGATTACAATAACCATAGGGAGGACGAAAATGATCTAAATGTTCAACCAATGACACAAAATGACACAAAATCACATATTGGATGCACAAGATTGGTTAAAAACCCTAATTGGATTAGAATAAGCCTAGGGAGGACGAAAATGACCTAAATGTGCAACCAATGACACAAAATCACTTATTATATGCACAAGATTGGTTAAAAACCCTAATTGGATTAGAATAAGCCTAGGGAGGACGAAAATGACCTAAATGTTCAACCAATGGCACAAATTGACACAAAATCACATGTTGGATAAAAATCCTAATTGGATTAGAATAAGCCTGGGGAGGACGAAAATGACCTAAATGTTCAACCAATGACACAAAATCACATATTGGATGCATAAGATTGGTTAAAAACCCTAATTGGATTAGAATAAGCCTAGCGAGGACGAAAATGACCTAATTGGATTACCAATGACATAAAATCACTTATTATATGCACAAGATTGGTTAAAAACCCTAATTGGATTAGAATAAGCCTAGGGTGGATAAAATGACCTAAATGTGCAACCAATGACCCAAAATCACATATTGGATGCACAAGATTGGATAAAAACCCTAATTGGATTAGAATAAGCCTAGGGAGGACGAAAATGACCTAAATGTTCAACCAATGACACAAATTGACACAAAATCACATATGGGATGCACAAGATTGGATAAAAATCCTAATTGGATTAGAATAAGCCTAGGGAGGACGAAAATGACCTAAATATTCAACCAATGACACAAAATCACATATTGGATGCACAAGATTGGTTAAAAACCCTAATTGGATTAGAATAAGCCTAGCGAGGACGAAAATGACCTAATTGTATTACCAATAACAGAAAATCACTTATTATATGCACAAGATTGGTTAAAAACCCAAATTGGATTAGAATAAGCATAGGGAGGACCAAAATAACCTAAATGTTCAACCAATGACACAAAATCACATATTGGATGCACATGATTGGTTAAAAACCCTAATTGGATTAGAATAAGCCTAGCGAGGACGAAAATGACCTAATTGTATTACCAATCACACAAAATCACTTATTTATGCACAAGATTGGTTAAAAACCCTAATTGGATTAGAATAAGCATAGGGAGGACCAAAATAACCTAAATGTTCAACCAATGACACAAAGTCACATATTGGATGCACAAGATTGGTTAAAAACCCTAATTGGATTAGAATAAGCCTAGGGAGGA
>JBBPBQ010000454.1:0-10512 GCA_037974755.1 Cicer yamashitae | reverse complement strand
ATTTTAGCGTGGTTCTTTTTATTTGTTCTAGGAAATATAAGGTTATTTGTTATTTAGAAAACAAAATCCATGGTTCGAATGGATTTCAATTAGTCGGGGGCGTCTTTTTTATGTATTTTCTGTAGTGCAACGCATATATTCAATTACGACGCATTAATTAACAGGTGCGTTCATACCAGCACTAATGCACCGGGTCCCATCAGAACTCCGCAGTTAAGCGCGCGACGGCGAGAGTAGTAGTACGATGGGTGACCTCCTGGGAAATCCTCGTGTTGCACCTTTATTTTTATTTATTTCGGATTTTCTGGCCAAGTTTCGGAGCAACACGGGCAAGATAACAAGAAAGCGATTTTAGCGTGGTTCTTTTTATTTGTTCTAGGAAATATAAGGTTATTTGATATTTAGAAAACAAAATCCATGGTTCGAATGGATTTCAATTAGTCGGGGGCGTCTTTTTTATGTATTTTCTGTAGTGCAACGCATATATTCAATTACGACGCATTAATTAACATGTGCGATCAGACCAGCACTAATGCACCGGATCCCAAAAGAACTCTGCAGTTAAGTGTGCTTGGGCGAGAGTAGTACTAAGATGTGTGACCTCCTGGGAAGTCCTTGTGTTGCACCTTTTTTATTATTTATTTCGGATTTTTTGGCCAAGTATCGGAGCAACACGGGCAAGATAACAAGAAAGCGATTTTAGCGTAGTTCTTTTTATTTGTTCTAGGAAATATAAGGTTATTTGTTATTTAGAAAACAAAATCCATGGTTTGAATGGATTTCAATTAGTCGGGGGTTTCTTTTTTATGTATTTTCTGTAGTGCAACGCATATATTCAATTACGACGCATTAATTAACAGGTGCGATCATACCAGCACTAATTCACCGGATCCCATTAGAACACTAAAGTTAAGCGTGCTTGGGCGAGAGTAGTACTTGGATGGGAGACATCCTGGGAAGTCCTCGTGTTGCACATTTTTTTTTATTTATTTCGGATTTTCTGGCCAAGTTTCGGAGCAACACGGGCAAGATAACAACAAAGCGATTTTAGCGTGGTTCTTTTTATTTGTTCTAGGAAATATAAGGTTATTTGTTATTTAGAAAACAAAATCCATGGTTCGAATGGATTTCAATTAGTCGGGGGCGTCTTTTTTATGTATGTTCTGTAGTGCAACGCATCTATTCAATTACGACGCATTAATTAACAGGTGCGATCATACCAGCACTAATGCCCCGGATCCCATCAGAACTCCGCAACCAAGCGTGCTTGGGCGAGAGTAGTACTAGGATGGGTGACCTCCTTGGAAGTCCTCGTGTTGCACCTTTTTTTTTATTTATTTCGGATTTTCTGGCCAAGTTTCGGAGCAACACGGGCAAGATAACAAGAAAGCGATTTTAGCGTGGTTCTTTTTATTTGTTCTAGGAAATATAAGGTTATTTTTTATTTAGAAAACAAAATCCATGGTTCGAATGGATTTCAATTAGTCGGGGGCGTCTTTTTTATGTATTTTCTGTAGTGCAACGCATATATTCAATTACGACGCATTAATTAACAGGTTCGATCATACCAGCACTAATGCACCGGATCCCATCATAACTCTGCAGTTAAGCGCGCTTTGGAGAGAGTAGTACTAGAATGGGTGACCTCTTGGGAAGTCCTCGTGTTGCACGTTTTTTTTTTATTTCGGATTTTGTGGCCAAGTTTCGGAGCAACACGGGCAAGATAACCAGAAAGCGATTTTAGCGTGGTTCTTTTTATTTGTTCTAGGAAATATAAGGTTATTTGTTATTTAGAAAACAAAATCCATGGTTCGAATGGATTTCAATTAGTCGGGGGCGTCTTTTTTATGTATTTTCTGTAGTGCAACGCATATATTCAATTACGACGCATTAATTAACAGGTGCGATCATACCAGCACTAATGCACCGGATCCTCGTGTTGCACCTTTTTTTTTTTTATTTCGGATTTTCTGGGCAAGTTTCGGAGCAACACGGGCAAGATAACAAGAAAGCGATTTTAGCGTGGTTCTTTTTATTTGTTCTAGGAAATATAAGGTTATTTGTTATTTAGAAAACAAAATCCATGGTTCGAACGGATTTCAATTAGTCGGGGGCGTCTTTTTTATGTATTTTCTGTAGTGCAACGCATATATTCAATTACGACGCATTAATTAACAGGTGCGAACATACCAGCACTAATGCACCGGATCCCATCAGAACTCCGTAGTTAAGCGCGCTAGGGCGAGAGCAGTACTAGGATTGGTGACCTCCTGGGAAGTCCTCGTGTTGCACCTTTTTTTTTTTATTTATTTCGGATTTTCTAGCCAAGTTTCGGAGCAACACGGGCAAGATAACAAGAAAGTGATTTTAGCGTGGTTCTTTTTATTTGTTCTAGGAAATATAAGGTTATTTGTTATTTAGAAAACAAAATCCATGGTTCGAATGGATTTCAATTAGTCGGGGGCGTCTTTTTTATGTATTTTCTGTAGTGCAACGCATATATTCAATTACGACGCATTAATTAACAAGTGCGATCATACCAGCACTAATGCACCGAATCCCATAAGAACTCCGTAGTTAAGCGTGCTTGGGCGAGAGTAATACCAGGATGGGTGACCTCCTTGGAAGTCCTCTTGTTGCACCATTTTTTTTATTTATTTCGGATTTTCTGGCCAAGTTTCGGAGCAACACGGGCAAGATAACAAGAAAGCGATTTTAGCGTGGTTCTTTTTATTTGTTCTAGGAAATATAAGGTTATTTGTTATTTAGAAAACAAAATCCATGGTTCGAATGGATTTCAATTAGTCGGGGGCGTCTTTTTTATGTATTTTCTGTAGTGCAACGCATATATTCAATTACGACGCATTAATTAACAGGTGCGATCATACCAGCACTAATGGACCGGATCCCATCAAAACTCCGCAGTTAAGCGCGCTTGGGCGAGAGTAGTGGTACGATGGGTGACCTCTTGGGAAATCCTCGTGTAGCACCTTTTCTTTTATTTATTTCGGATTTTCTGGCCAAGTTTCGGAGCAACACGGGCAAGATAACAAGAAAGCGATTTTAGCGTGGTTCTTTTTATTTGTTCTAGGAAATATAAGGTTATTTGTTATTTAGAAAACAAAATCCATGGTTCGAATGGATTTCAATTAGTCGGGGGCGTCTTTTTTATGTATTTTCTGTAGTGCAACGCATATATTCAATTACGACGCATTAATTGACAAGTGCGATCATACCAGCACTAATGCACCGGATCCCATAAGAACTCCGTAGTTAAGCGTGCTTGGGCGAGAGTAATACCAGGATGGGTGACCTCCTTGGAAGTCCTCTTGTTGCACCATTTTTTTTATTTATTTCGGATTTTCTGGCCAAGTTTCGGAGCAACAAGGGCAAGATAACAAGAAAGCGATTTTAGCGTGGTTCTTTTTATTTGTTCTAGTAAATATAAGGTTATTTGTTATTTAGAAAACAAAATCCATGGTTCGAATGGATTTCAATTAGTCGGGGGCGTCTTTTTTATGTATTTTCTGTAGTGCAACGCATATATTCAATTACGACGCATTAATTAACAGGTGCGTTCATACCAGCACTAATGCACCGGGTCCCATCAGAACTCTGCAGTTAAGCGCGCTAGGGCGAGAGTAGTAGTACGATGGGTGACCTCCTGGGAAATCCTCGTGTTGCACCTTTTTTTTTATTTATTTCGGATTTTCTGGCCAAGTTTCGGAGCAACACGGGCAAGATAACAAGAAAGCGATTTTAGCGTGGTTCTTTTTATTTGTTCTAGGAAATATAAGGTTATTTGATATTTAGAAAACAAAATCCATGGTTCGAATGGATTTCAATTAGTCGGGGGCGTCTTTTTTATGTATTTTCTGTAGTTCAACGCATATATTCAATTACGACGCATTAATTAAATGGTGCGATCATACCAGCACTAATGCACCGGATCCCATCAGAACTCCGCAGTGAAGCACGCTTGGGCGAGAGTAGTAGTACGATGGGTGACCTCCTGGGAAATCCTCGTGTTGCACCTTTTTTTTATTTATTTCGGATTTTCTGGCCATGTTTCGGAGCAACACGGGCAAGATAACAAGAAAGCGATTTTAGCGTGGTTCTTTTTATTTGTTCTAGGAAATATAAGGTTATTTGTTAATTAGAAAACAAAATCCATGGTTCGAATGGATTTCAATTAGTCGGGGGCGTCTTTTTTATGTATTTTCTATAGTGCAACGCATATATTCAATTACAACGCATTAATTAACAGGTGTGATCATAACAGCACTAATGCACCGGATCCCATAAGAACTCTGTAGTTAAGCGCGTTAGGGCGGGAGCAGTACTAGGATGGGTGACCTCCTGGGAAGTCCTCGTGTTGCATCTTTTTTTTTATTTATTTCGGATTTTCTGGCCAAGTTTCGGAGCATCACGGGCAAGATAACAAGAAAGTGATTTTAGCGTGGTTCTTTTTATTTGTTCTAGGAAATATAAGGTTATTTGTTATTTAGAAAACAAAATCCATGGTTCGAATGGATTTCAATTAGTCGGGGGCGTCTTATTTATGTATTTTCTGTAGTGCAACGCATATATTCAATTACGACGCATTAATTAACAGGTGTGATCATACCAGCACTAATGCACCGGATCCCATCAGAACTCCGCAGACAAACTTGCTTGGGCGAGAGTAGTACTAGGATGGGTGACCTACTTGGAAGTCCTAGTGTTGCACCTATTTTTTTTATTTATTTCGGATTTTCTGGCCAAGTTTCGGAAAAACACGGGCAAGATAACAAGAAAGCGATTTTAGCGTGGTTCTTTTTATTTGTTCTAGGAAATATAAGGTTATTTGTTATTTAGAAAACAAAATCCATGGTTCGAATGGATTTCAATTAGTCGGGGGCGTCTTTTTTATGTATTTTCTGTAGTGCAACGCATATATTCAATTACGACGCATTAATTAACAGGTGTGATCATACCAGCACTAATGCACCGGATCCCATCAGAACTCCGCAGACAAGCGTGCTTAGGCGAGAGTAGTACTAGGATGGGTGACCTCCTGGGAAATCCTCGTGTTGCACCTTTTTTTTTATTTATTTCGGATTTTCTGGCCAAGTTTCGGAGCAACACGGGCAAGATAACAAGAAAGCGATTTTAGCGTGGTTCTTTTTATTTGTTCTAGGAAATATAAGGTTATTTGTTATTTAGAAAACAAAATCCATGGTTCGAATGGATTTCAATTAGTCGGGGGCGTCTTTTTTATGTATTTTCTGTAGTGCAACGCATATATTCAATTACGACGCATTAATTAACAGGTGCGATCATACCAGCACTAATGCATCGGATCCTCGTGTTGCACCTTTTTTTTTTTATTTCGGATTTTCTGGGCAAGTTTCGGAGCAACACGGGCAAGATAACAAGAAAGCGATTTTAGCTTGGTTCTTTTTATTTGTTCTAGGAAATATAAGGTTATTTGTTATTTAGAAAACAAAATCCATGGTTCGAACGGATTTCAATTAGTCGGGGGCGTCTTTTTTATGTATTTTCTGTAGTGCAACGCATATATTCAATTACGACGCATTAATTAACAAGTGCGATCATACCAGCACTAATGCACCGGATCCCATCAGAACTCTGCAGTTAAGCGCGCTTGGGTAGAGCACTAATACGATGGGTGACCTCCTGGGAAATCCTCGTGTTGCACCTTTTTTTTTATTTATTTTGGATTTTCTGGCCATGTTTCGGAGCAACACGGGCAAGATAACAAGAATGCGATTTTAGCGTGGTTCTTTTTATTTGTTCTAGGAAATATAAGGTTATTTGTTATTTAGAAAACAAAATCCATGGTTCGAATGGATTTCAATTAGTCGGGGGCGTCTTTTTTATGTATTTTCTGTAGTGCAACGCATATATTCAATTACGACGCATTAATTAACAGGTGTGATCATACCAGCACTAATGCACCGGATCCCATCAGAACTCCGCAGACAAGCGTGCTTAGGCGAGAGTAGTACTAGGATGGGTGACCTCCTGGGAAATCCTCGTGTTGCACCTTTTTTTTTATTTATTTCGGATTTTCTGGCCAAGTTTCGGAGCAACACGGGCAAGATAACAAGAAAGCGATTTTAGCGTGGTTCTTTTTATTTGTTCTAGGAAATATAAGGTTATTTGTTATTTAGAAAACAAAATCCATGGTTCGAATGGATTTCAATTAGTCGGGGGCGTCTTTTTTATGTATTTTCTGTAGTGCAACGTATATATTCAATTACGACGCATTAATTAACAGGTGCGATCATACCAGCACTAATGTACCGGATCCCAAAAGAACTCCGCAGTTAAGCGTGCTTGGGCGAGAGTAGTACTAGGATGGCTGAACTCTTGGGAAATCCTCGTGTTGCACCTTTTTTTTATTTATTTCGGATTTTCTGACCATGTTTCGGAGCAACACGGGCAAGAAAGCGATTTTAGCGTGGTTCTTTTTATTTGTTCTAGGAAATATAAGGTTATTTGTTATTTAGAAAACAAAATCCATGGTTCGAATGGATTTCAATTAGTCGGGGGCGTCTTTTTTATGTATTTTCTGTAGTGCAACGCATATATTCAATTACGACGCATTAATTAACAAGTGCGATCATACCAGCACTAATGCACCGGATCCCATCAGAACTCTGCAGTTAAGCGCGCTTGGGTAGAGCACTAATACGATGGGTGACCTCCTGGGAAATCCTCGTGTTGCACCTTTTTTTTTATTTATTTTGGATTTTCTGGCCATGTTTCGGAGCAACACGGGCAAGATAACAAGAATGCGATTTTAGCGTGGTTCTTTTTATTTGTTCTAGGAAATATAAGGTTATTTGTTATTTAGAAAACAAAATCCATGGTTCGAATGGATTTCAATTAGTCGGGGGCGTCTTTTTTATGTATTTTCTGTAGTGCAACGCATATATTCAATTACGACGCATTAATTAACAGGTGCGAACATACCAGCACTAATGCACCGGATCCCATCAGAACTCCGTAGTTAAGCGCGCTAGGGCGAGAGCAGTACTAGGATTGGTGACCTCCTGGGAAGTCCTCGTGTTGCACCTTTTTTTTTTTATTTATTTCGGATTTTCTAGCCAAGTTTCGGAGCAACACGGGCAAGATAACAAGAAAGTGATTTTAGCGTGGTTCTTTTTATTTGTTCTAGGAAATATAAGGTTATTTGTTATTTAGAAAACAAAATCCATGGTTCGAATGGATTTCAATTAGTCGGGGGCGTCTTTTTTATGTATTTTCTGTAGTGCAACGCATATATTCAATTACGACGCATTAATTAACAAGTGCGATCATACCAGCACTAATGCACCGAATCCCATAAGAACTCCGTAGTTAAGCGTGCTTGGGCGAGAGTAATACCAGGATGGGTGACCTCCTTGGAAGTCCTCTTGTTGCACCATTTTTTTTATTTATTTCGGATTTTCTGGCCAAGTTTCGGAGCAACACGGGCAAGATAACAAGAAAGCGATTTTAGCGTGGTTCTTTTTATTTGTTCTAGGAAATATAAGGTTATTTGTTATTTAGAAAACAAAATCCATGGTTCGAATGGATTTCAATTAGTCGGGGGCGTCTTTTTTATGTATTTTCTGTAGTGCAACGCATATATTCAATTACGACGCATTAATTAACAGGTGCGATCATACCAGCACTAATGGACCGGATCCCATCAAAACTCCGCAGTTAAGCGCGCTTGGGCGAGAGTAGTGGTACGATGGGTGACCTCTTGGGAAATCCTCGTGTAGCACCTTTTCTTTTATTTATTTCGGATTTTCTGGCCAAGTTTCGGAGCAACACGGGCAAGATAACAAGAAAGCGATTTTAGCGTGGTTCTTTTTATTTGTTCTAGGAAATATAAGGTTATTTGTTATTTAGAAAACAAAATCCATGGTTCGAATGGATTTCAATTAGTCGGGGGCGTCTTTTTTATGTATTTTCTGTAGTGCAACGCATATATTCAATTACGACGCATTAATTAACAGGTGCGATCATACCAGCACTAATGCACCGGATCCTCGTGTTGCACCTTTTTTTTTTTTATTTCGGATTTTCTGGGCAAGTTTCGGAGCAACACGGGCAAGATAACAAGAAAGCGATTTTAGCGTGGTTCTTTTTATTTGTTCTAGGAAATATAAGGTTATTTGTTATTTAGAAAACAAAATCCATGGTTCGAACGGATTTCAATTAGTCGGGGGCGTCTTTTTTATGTATTTTCTGTAGTGCAACGCATATATTCAATTACGACGCATTAATTAACAAGTGCGATCATACCAGCACTAATGCACCGGATCCCATCAGAACTCTGCAGTTAAGCGCGCTTGGGTAGAGCACTAATACGATGGGTGACCTCCTGGGAAATCCTCGTGTTGCACCTTTTTTTTTATTTATTTTGGATTTTCTGGCCATGTTTCGGAGCAACACGGGCAAGATAACAAGAATGCGATTTTAGCGTGGTTCTTTTTATTTGTTCTAGGAAATATAAGGTTATTTGTTATTTAGAAAACAAAATCCATGGTTCGAATGGATTTCAATTAGTCGGGGGCGTCTTTTTTATGTATTTTCTGTAGTGCAACGCATATATTCAATTACGACGCATTAATTAACAGGTGCGAACATACCAGCACTAATGCACCGGATCCCATCAGAACTCCGTAGTTAAGCGCGCTAGGGCGAGAGCAGTACTAGGATTGGTGACCTCCTGGGAAGTCCTCGTGTTGCACCTTTTTTTTTTTATTTATTTCGGATTTTCTAGCCAAGTTTCGGAGCAACACGGGCAAGATAACAAGAAAGTGATTTTAGCGTGGTTCTTTTTATTTGTTCTAGGAAATATAAGGTTATTTGTTATTTAGAAAACAAAATCCATGGTTCGAATGGATTTCAATTAGTCGGGGGCGTCTTTTTTATGTATTTTCTGTAGTGCAACGCATATATTCAATTACGACGCATTAATTAACAAGTGCGATCATACCAGCACTAATGCACCGAATCCCATAAGAACTCCGTAGTTAAGCGTGCTTGGGCGAGAGTAATACCAGGATGGGTGACCTCCTTGGAAGTCCTCTTGTTGCACCATTTTTTTTATTTATTTCGGATTTTCTGGCCAAGTTTCGGAGCAACACGGGCAAGATAACAAGAAAGCGATTTTAGCGTGGTTCTTTTTATTTGTTCTAGGAAATATAAGGTTATTTGTTATTTAGAAAACAAAATCCATGGTTCGAATGGATTTCAATTAGTCGGGGGCGTCTTTTTTATGTATTTTCTGTAGTGCAACGCATATATTCAATTACGACGCATTAATTAACAGGTGCGATCATACCAGCACTAATGGACCGGATCCCATCAAAACTCCGCAGTTAAGCGCGCTTGGGCGAGAGTAGTAGTACGATGGGTGACCTCTTGGGAAATCCTCGTGTAGCACCTTTTCTTTTATTTATTTCGGATTTTCTGGCCAAGTTTCGGAGCAACACGGGCAAGATAACAAGAAAGCGATTTTAGCGTGGTTCTTTTTATTTGTTCTAGGAAATATAAGGTTATTTGTTATTTAGAAAACAAAATCCATGGTTCGAATGGATTTCAATTAGTCGGGGGCGTCTTTTTTATGTATTTTCTGTAGTGCAACGCATATATTCAATTACGACGCATTAATTAACAGGTGCGATCATACCAGCACTAATGGACCGGATCCCATCAAAACTCCGCAGTTAAGCGCGCTTGGGCGAGAGTAGTGGTACGATGGGTGACCTCTTGGGAAATCCTCGTGTAGCACCTTTTCTTTTATTTATTTCGGATTTTCTGGCCAAGTTTCGGAGCAACACGGGCAAGATAACAAGAAAGCGATTTTAGCGTGGTTCTTTTTATTTGTTCTAGGAAATATAAGGTTATTTGTTATTTAGAAAACAAAATCCATGGTTCGAATGGATTTCAATTAGTCGGGGGCGTCTTTTTTATGTATTTTCTGTAGTGCAACGCATATATTCAATTACGACGCATTAATTGACAAGTGCGATCATACCAGCACTAATGCACCGGATCCCATAAGAACTCCGTAGTTAAGCGTGCTTGGGCGAGAGTAATACCAGGATGGGTGACCTCCTTGGAAGTCCTCTTGTTGCACCATTTTTTTTATTTATTTCGGATTTTCTGGCCAAGTTTCGGAGCAACAAGGGCAAGATAACAAGAAAGCGATTTTAGCGTGGTTCTTTTTATTTGTTCTAGTAAATATAAGGTTATTTGTTATTTAGAAAACAAAATCCATGGTTCGAATGGATTTCAATTAGTCGGGGGCGTCTTTTTTATGTATTTTCTGTAGTGCAACGCATATATTCAATTACGACGCATTAATTAACAGGTGTGATCATACCAGCACTAATGCACCGGATCCCATCAGAACTCCGCAGACAAGCGTGCTTAGGCGAGAGTAGTACTAGGATGGGTGACCTCCTGGGAAATCCTCGTGTTGCACCTTTTTTTTTATTTATT
>JBBPBQ010000452.1:0-10569 GCA_037974755.1 Cicer yamashitae | reverse complement strand
AGGCTTATTCTAATCCAATTAGGGTTTTTAACCAATCTTGTGCATCCAATAAGTGATTTTGTGTCATTGGTTGAACATTTAAGTCATTTTCATCCTCCAAAGGTTTATTCTTATCCAGTTAGGGTTTTTAACCAATCTTGTGCATCCAATAAGTGTTTTTGTGTCATTGGTTGAACACTTAGGTCATTTTCATCCTCCCTAGGCTTATTCTAATCCTATTAGGGTCTTTACCCAATCTTGTGCATCCATTAAGTGATTTTGTGTCATTGGTTGAACATTTAGGTCATTTTCGTCATCCTTCGGCTTATTCTAATCCAACTAGGGTTTTTAACCAATCTTGTGCATCCAATAATTGATTTTGTGTCATTGGTTGAACATTAAGATTATTTTCGTCCTCTGTAGTCTTATTCTAATCCAATTAGGGTTTTAACCAATCTTGTGCCTCCAATAAGTCATTTTGTGTCATTGGTTGAACATTTAGGTCATTTTCGTCCTCCCTAGGCTTATTCTTATCCAATTAGGGTTTTTAACCAATCTTGTGCATCCAATATGTGATTTTCTGTCATTGGTTGAACATTTAGGTCATTTTCGTCCTCCCTTGGCTTATTCTAATCCAATTAGGGTTTTTAACCAATCTTGTGCATCCAATATGTGATTTTGTGTCATTGGTTGAACATTTAGGTCATTTTCATCCTCCCTAGGCTTATTCTAATCCAATTAGGGTTTTTAACCAATCTTGTGCACGCAATATGTGATTTTGTGTCATTTTGTGTCATTGGTTGAACATTTAGGTCATTTTCGTCCTCCCTAGACTTATTCTAATCCAATTAGGGTTTTTAACCAATCTTGTGCATCCAATATGTGATTTTGTGTCATTGGTTGAACATTTAGGTCATTTTCATCCTCCCTAGGCTTATTCTAATCCAATTAGGGTTTTTAACCAATCTTGTGCATCCAATATGTGATTTTCTGTCATTTTGTGTCATTGGTTGAACATTTTGGTCATTTTCGTCCTCCCTAGGATTATTATAATCCAATTAGGGTTTTTAACCAATCTTGTGCATCCAATATGTGATTTTGTGTCATTGGTGGAACATTTAGGTCATTTTCGTCCTCCCTAGGCTTATTCTAATCCAATTAGGGTTTTTAACCAATCTTGTGCATCCAATATGTGATTTTGTGTCATTTTGTGTCATCGGTTGAACATTTAGGTCATTTTCGTCCTCCCTAGGCTTATTCAAATCCAATTAGGGTTTTTAACCAATCTTGTGCATCCAATATGTGATTTTGTGTCATTTTGTGTCATTGGTTGAACATTTAGGTCATTTTCGTCCTCCCTAGGCTTATTCTAATCAATTAGGGTTTTTAACCAATCTTGTGCATCCAATATGTGATTTTGTGTCATTTTGTGTCATCAGTTGAACATTTAGGTCGTTTTCGTCTTCCCTAGGCTTATTCTAATCCGATTAGGGTTTTTATTCAATCTTGTGCATCCAATATGTGATTTTGTGTCATTGGTTGAACATTTAGGTCATTTTCGTCCTCCCTAGGCTTATTCTAATCCAATTAGGACTTTTAACCAATCTTGTGCATCCAATATGTGATTTCGTGTCATTTTGTGTCATTGGTTGAACATTTAGGTCATTTTAGTCCTCCCTAGGCTTATTCTAATCCAATTAGGGTTTTTAACCAATCTTGTGCATCCAATATGTGATTTTGTGTCATTGGTTGAACATTTAGGTCATTTTCATCCTCCCTAGGCTTATTCTAATCCAATTAGGGTTTTTAACCAATCTTGTGCACGCAATATGTGATTTTGTGTCATTTTGTGTCATTGGTTGAACATTTAGCTGATTTTCGTCCTCCCTAGACTTATTCTAATCCAATTAGGGTTTTTAACCAATCTTGTGCATCCAATATGTGATTTTGTGTCATTGGTTGAACATTTAGGTCATTTTCGTCCTCCCTAGGCTTATTCTAATCAAATTAGGGTTTTTAACCAATTTGTGCATCCAATATGTCATTTTGTGTCATTGGTTGAACATTGAGGTCATTTTCGTCCTCCCTAGGCTTATTCTAATCCAATTAGGGTTTTTAACCAATCTTGTGCATCCAATATGCGATTTTGTGTCATTTTGTGTCATTGATTGAACATTTAGGTCATTTTCGTCCTCCAAAGGCTTATTCTAATCCAATTAGGGTTTTTAACCAATCTTGTGCATCCAATATGTGATTTTGTGTCATTGGTTGAACATTTAGGTCATTTTCGTCCTCCCAAGGCTTATTCTAATCCAATTAGGGTTTTTAACCAATCTTGTTCATCCAATATGTGATTTTGTGTCATTGGTTGAACATTTAGGTCATTTTTGTCATCCTTGGACTTATTCTAATCCAATTAGGGTTTTTAACCAATCTTGTGCATCCAATTAGTGATTTTGTGTCATTGGTTGAACATTTAGGTCATTTTCGTCCTCCCTAGGCTTATTCTAATCCAATTAGGGTTTTTAACCAATCTTGTGCATCCAATAAGTGATTTTGTGTCATTGGTTGAACATTTAGGTAAATTTTGTCATCCTTCGGCTTATTCTAATCCAATTAGGGTCTTTAACCAATCTTGTGCATCCAATAAGTGATTTTGTGTCATTGGTTGATCATCTAGGTCATTTTCGTACTCCCTAGGCTTATTCTTATCCAATTAGGGTTTTTAATCAATCTTGTGCATCCAATAACTGATTTTGTGTTATTGGTTGAACATTTAGGTCATTTTCGTCATCCTTCGGCTTATTCTAATCCAATTAGGGTTTTTAACCAATCTTGTGCATCCAATAATTGATTTTGTGCCATTGGTTGAATATTAAGGTCATTTTCGTCCTCCGTAGTCTTATTCTAATCCAATTAGGGTTATTAACCAATCTTGTGCCTCCAATAAATGATTTTGTGTCATTGGTTGAACATTTAGGTCAATTTTCATCATCTTTCGGCTTATTCTAATCCAATTAGGGTTTTTAACCAATCTTGTGCATCCAATAAGTGATTTTTGTCATTGGTGGAACATTTATGTCATTTTCGTCCTCCAAAGGCTTATTCTAATCCAATTAGGGTTTTTAACCAATCTTGTGCATCCAATAAGTGATTTTGTGTCATTGGTTGAACATTTAAGTCATTTTCATCCTCCAAAGGTTTATTCTTATCCAGTTAGGGTTTTTAACCAATCTTGTGCATCCAATAAGTGTTTTTGTGTCATTGGTTGAACACTTAGGTCATTTTCATCCTCTCTAGGCTTATTCTAATCCAATTAGGTTCTTTAACCAATCTTGTGCATCCAATAAGTGATTTTGTGTCATTGGTTGAACATTAAGGTCATTTTCGTCCTCCGTAGTCTTATTCTAATCTAATTAGGGTTTTTAACCAATTTTGTGCCTCCAATAAGTCATTTTGTGTCATTGGTTGACCATTTAAGTCATTTTCGTCCACCCTAGGATTATTCTAATCCAATTATGGTTTTTAACCAATCTTGTGCATCCAATAAGTGATTTTGGGTCATTGGTTGAACATTTAGGTCATTTTCGTCCTCCCTAGGCTTATTCTAATCCAATTAGGGTCTTTAACCAATCTTGTGCATCCATTAAGTGATTTTGTGTCATTGGTTGAACATTTAGGTCATTTTCGTCATCCTTCGGCTTATTCTAATCCAACTAGGGTTTTTAACCAATCTTGTGCATCCAATAATTGATTTTGTGTCATTGGTTGAACATTAAGGTTATTTTCGTCCTCCGTAGTCTTATTCTAATCCAATTAGGGTTTTTAACCAATCTTGTGCCTCCAATAAGTCATTTTGTGTCATTGGTTGAACATTTAGGTCATTTTCGTCCTCCCAAGGTTTATTCTAATCCAATTAGGGTTTTTAACCAATCTTGTGCATCCAATATGTGATTTTCTGTCATTGGTTGAACATTTAGGTCATTTTCGTCCTCCCTTGGCTTATTCTAATCCAATTAGGGTTTTTAACCAATCTTGTGCATCCAATATGTGATTTTGTGTCATTGGTTGAACATTTAGGTCATTTTCATCCTCCCTAGGCTTATTCTAATCCAATTAGGGTTTTTAACCAATCTTGTGCATCCAATAAGTGATTTTGTGTCATTGGTTGAACACTTAAGTCATTTTCGTCCTTTCTAGGCTTATTCTAATCCAATCAGGGTTTTTAACAAATCTTGTGCATCGAATAAGTGATTTTGTGTCATTGGTTGAACGTTTAGGTCATTTTAGTCATCCTTCGGCTTATTCTAATCCAATTAGGGTTTTTAACCAATCTTGTGCATCCAATAATTGATTTTGTGTCATTGGTTGAACATTAAGGTTATTTTCGTCATCCGTAGTCTTATTCTAATCCCATAAGGGTTTTTAACCAATCTTGTGCCTCCAATAAGTCATTTTGTGTCATTGGTTGAACATTTAGGTCATTTTCGTCCTCCCTAGGCTTATTCTAATCCAATTAGGGTTTTTAACCAATCTTGTGCATCCAATATGTGATTTTCTGTCAATTGTTGAACATTTAGGTCATTTTCGTCCTCCCTTGGCTTATTCTAATCCAATTAGGGTTTTTAATCAATCTTGTGCATCCAATAAGTGATTTTGTGTCATTGGTTGAACATTTAGGTAAATTTTGTCATCCTTCGGCTTATTCTAATCCAATTAGGGTCTTTAACCAATCTTGTGCATCCAATAAGTGATTTTGTGTCATTGGTTGATCATCTAGGTCATTTTCGTACTCCCTAGGCTTATTCTTATCCAATTAGGGTTTTTAATCAATCTTGTGCATCCAATAACTGATTTTGTGTTATTGGTTGAACATTTAGGTCATTTTCGTCATCCTTCGGCTTATTCTAATCCAATTAGGGTTTTTAACCAATCTTGTGCATCCAATAATTGATTTTGTGCCATTGGTTGAATATTAAGGTCATTTTCGTCCTCCGTAGTCTTATTCTAATCCAATTAGGGTTATTAACCAATCTTGTGCCTCCAATAAATGATTTTGTGTCATTGGTTGAACACTTAGGTCATTTTCATCCTCTCTAGGCTTATTCTAATCCAATTAGGATCTTTAACCAATCTTGTGGATCCAATAAGTGATTTTGTGTCATTGGTTGAACATTAAGGTCATTTTCGTCCTCCGTTGTCTTATTCTAATCTAATTAGGGTTTTTAACCAATTTTGTGCCTCCAATAAGTCATTTTGTGTCATTGGTTGAACATTTAGGTCATTTTTGTCCTCCCTAGAATTATTCTAATCCAATTATGGTTTTTAACCAATCTAGTGCATCCAATAAGTGATTTTGTGTCATTGGTTGAACATTAAGGTTATTTTCGTCCTCCGTAGTCTTATTCTAATCCAATAAGGGTTTTTAACCAATCTTGTGCCTCCAATAAATCATTTTGTGTCATTGGTTGAACATTTAGGTCATTTTCGTCCTCCCTAGGCTTATTCTAATCCAATTAGGGTTTTTAACAAATCTTGTGCATCCAATATGTGATTTTCTGTCATTGGTTGAACATTTAGCTCATTTTCGTCCTCCCTTGGCTTATTCTAATCCAATTAGGGTTTTTAACCAATCTTGTGCATCCAATATGTGATTTTCTGTCATTGGTTGAACATTTAGGTCATTTTCGTCCTCCCTTGGCTTATTCTAATCCAATTAGGGTTTTTAACCAATCTTGTGCATCCAATATGTGATTTTGTGTCATTGGTTGAACATTTAGGTCATTTTCATCCTCCCTAGGCTTATTCTAATCCAATTAGGGTTTTTAACCAATCTTGTGCATCCAATAAGTGATTTTGTGTCATTGGTTGAACACTTAAGTCATTTTCGTCCTTTCTAGGCTTATTCTAATCCAATCAGGGTTTTTAACAAATCTTGTGCATCCAATAAGTGATTTTGTGTCATTGGTTGAACATTTAGGTCATTTTAGTCATCCTTCAGCTTATTCTAATCCAATTAGGGTTTTTAACCAATCTTGTGCATCCAATAATTGATTTTGTGTCATTGGTTGAACATTAAGGTTATTTTCGTCCTCCGTAGTCTTATTCAAATCCAATAATGGTTTTTAACCAATCTTGTGCATCCAATAAGTGATTTTGTGTCATTGGTTGAACATTAAGGTCATTTTCGTCCTCCGTAGTATTATTCTAATCTAATTAGGGTTTTTAACCAATTTTGTGCCTCCAATAAGTCATTTTGTGTCATTGGTTGAACATTTAGGTCATTTTCGTCCTCCCTAGGATTATTCTAATCCAATTATGGTTTTTAACCAATCTTGTGCATCCAATAAGTGACTTTGTGTCATTGGTTGAACATTTAGGTCATTTTCGTCCTCCCTAGGCTTATTCTAATCCAATTAGGGTTTTTAATCAATCTTGTGCATCCAATAAGTGATTTTTTGTCATTGGTTGAACATTTAGGTCATTTTCGTCCTCCCTAGGCTTATTCTAATCCAATTAGGGTTTTTAACCAATCTTGTGTATCCAATATGTGATTTTGTGTCATTGGTTGAACACTTAGGTAATTTTTGTCATCCTTCGGCTTATTCTAATCCAATTAGGGTCTTTAACCAATCTTGTGCATCCAATAAGTGATTTTGTGTCATTGGTTGAACATTTAGGTCATTTTCGTCATCCTTCGGCTTATTCTAATCCAATTAGGGTTTTTAACCAATCTTGTGCATCCAATAAGTGATTTTGTGTCATTGGTTGAACATTTAGGTCATTTTCGTCCTCCCTAGGCTTATTCTAATCCAATTAGGGTTTTTAACCAATCTTGTGTATCCAATATGTGATTTTGTGTCATTGGTTGAACACTTAGGTAATTTTTGTCATCCTTCGGCTTATTCTAATCCAATTAGGGTCTTTAACCAATCTTGTGCATCCAATAAGTGATTTTGTGTCATTGGTTGAACATTTAGGTCATTTTCGTCATCCTTCGGCTTATTCTAATCCAATTAGGGTTTTTAACCAATCTTGTGCATCCAATAATTGATTTTGTGTCATTGGTTGAACATTAAGGTTATTTTCGTCCTCTGTAGTCTTATTCTAATCCAATTAGGGTTTTTAACCAATCTTGTGCCTCCAATAAGTCATTTTGTGTCATTGGTTGAACATTTAGGTCATTTTCGTCCTCCCTAGGCTTATTCTAATCCAATTAGGGTTTTTAACCAATCTTGTGCATCCAATAAGTGATTTTGTGTTATTGGTTGAACATTTAAGTCATTTTCATCCTCCAAAGGTTTATTCTTATCCAGTTAGGGTTTTTAACCAATCTTGTGCATCCAATAAGTGTTTTTGTGTCATTGGTTGAACACTTAGGTCATTTTCATCCTCTCTAGGCTTATTCTAATCCAATTAGGGTCTTTAACCAATCTTGTGCATCCAATAAGTGATTTTGTGTCATTGGTTGAACATTAAGGTCATTTTCGTCCTCTGTAGTCTTATTCTAATCTAATTAGGGTTTTTCACCAATTTTGTGCCTCCAATAAGTCATTTTGTGTCATTGGTTGACCATTTAGGTCATTTTCGTCCACCCTAGGATTATTCTAATCCAATTATGGTTTTTAACCAATCTTGTGCATCCAATAAGTGATTTTGTGTCATTGGTTGAACATTTAGGTCATTTTCGTCCTCCCTAGGCTTATTCTAATCCAATTAGGGTCTTTCACCAATCTTGTGCATCCAATAAGTGATTTTTGTCATTGGTTGAACATTTATGTCATTTTCATCCTCCCAAGGCTTATTCTAATCCAATTAGGGTTTTTAACCAATCTTGTGCATCCAATAAGTGATTTTGTGTCATTGGTTGAACATTTAAGTCATTTTCATCCTCCAAAGGTTTATTCTTATCCAGTTAGGGTTTTTAACCAATCTTGTGCATCCAATAAGTGTTTTTGTGTCATTGGTTGAACACTTAGGTCATTTTCATCCTCTCTAGGCTTATTCTAATCCAATTAGGTTCTTTAACCAATCTTGTGCATCCAATAAGTGATTTTGTGTCATTGGTTGAACATTAAGGTCATTTTCGTCCTCCGTAGTCTTATTCTAATCTAATTAGGGTTTTTAACCAATTTTGTGCCTCCAATAAGTCATTTTGTGTCATTGGTTGAACATTTAGGTCATTTTCGTCCTCCCTAGGATTATTCTAATCCAATTATGGTTTTTAACCAATCTAGTGCATCGAATAAGTGATTTTGTGTCATTGGTTGAACATTTAGGTCATTTTCGTCCTCCCTAGGCTTATTCTAATCCAATTAGGGTTTTTAATCAATCTTGTGCATCCAATAAGTGATTTTGTGTCATTGGTTGAACATTTAGGTCATTTTCGTCCTCCCTAGGCTTATTCTAATCCAATTAGGGTTTTTAACCAATCTTGTGCATCCAATATGTGATTTTGTGTTCTTGGTTGCACATTTAGGTCATTTTCGTCATCGCTAGGCTTATTCTAATCCAATTAGGGTTTTTAACCAATCTTGTGCATCCAATAAGTGATTTTGTGTCATTGGTTGAACATTTAGGTCATTTTCGTCCTCCCTAGGCTTATTCTAATCCAATTAGGGTTTTTAACCACTCTAGTGCATCCAATATGTTATTTTGTGTCATTGGTTGCACATTTAGGTCATTTTCGTCCCCGCTAGGCTTATTCTAATCCAAAT
The DNA here is from genome assembly GCA_037974755.1 of Cicer yamashitae. Taxonomy (NCBI): domain Eukaryota; kingdom Viridiplantae; phylum Streptophyta; class Magnoliopsida; order Fabales; family Fabaceae; genus Cicer; species Cicer yamashitae. The sequence continues at coordinate 1,873 of JBBPBQ010000452.1, read as the reverse complement.
AGGGTTTTTAACCAATCTTGTGCATCCAATAAGTGCGTTTGTGTCATTGGTTGAACATTTAGGTCATTTTCGTCCTCCCTAGGATTATTCTAATCCAATTAGGGCTTTTAAACAATCTTGTGCATCCAATAAGTGATTTTGTGTCATTGGTTGAACATTTAGGTCATTTTCGTCCTCCCTAGGATTATTCTAATCCAATTATGGTTTTTAACCAATCTTGTGCATCCAATAAGTGATTTTGTGTCATTGGTTGAACATTTAGGTCATTTTCGTCCTCCCTAGGCTTATTCTAATCCAATTATGGTTTTTAACCAATATTGTGCATCGAATAAGTGATTTTGTGTCATTGGTTGAACATTTAGGTCATTTTCGTCCTCCCTAGGCTTATTTTAATCCAATTAGGGTTTTTAATCAATCTTGTGCATCCAATAAGTGATTTTGTGTCATTGGTTGAACATTTAGGTAAATTTTGTCATCCTTCGGCTTATTCTAATCCAATTAGGGTCTTTAACCAATCTTGTGCATCCAATAAGTGATTTTGTGTCATTGGTTGATCATCTAGGTCATTTTCGTACTCCCTAGGCTTATTCTTATCCAATTTGGGTTTTTAATCAATCTTGTGCATCCAATAACTGATTTTGTGTTATTGGTTGAACATTTAGGTCATTTTCCTCATCCTTCGGCTTATTCTAATCCAATTAGGGTTTTTAACCAATCTTGTGCATCCAATAATTGATTTTGTGCCATTGGTTTAATATTAAGGTCATTTTCGTCCTCCGTAGTCTTATTCTAATCCAATTAGGGTTATTAACCAATCTTGTGCCTCCAATAAATGATTTTGTGTCATTGGTTGAACATTTAGGTCAATTTTCATCATCTTTCGGCTTATTCTAATCCAATTAGGGTTTTTAACCAATCTTGTGCATCCAATAAGTGATTTTTGTCATTGGTTGAACATTTATGTCATTTTCGTCCTCCCAAGGCTTATTCTAATCCAATTAGGGTTTTTAGCCAATATTGTGCATCCAATAAGTGATTTTGTGTCATTGGTTGAACATTTAAGTCATTTTCATCCTCCAAAGGTTTATTCTTATCCAGTTAGGGTTTTTAACCAATCTCGTGCATCCAATAAGTGTTTTTGTGTCATTGGTTGAACACTTAGGTCATTTTCATCCTCTCTAGGCTTATTCTAATCCAATTAGGGTTTTTAATCAATCTTGTGCATCCAATAAGTGATTTTGTGTCATTGGTTGAACATTTAGGTAAATTTTGTCATCCTTCGGCTTATTCTATTCCAATTAGGGTCTTTAACCAATCTTGTGCATCCAATAAGTGATTTTGTGTCATTGGTTGATCATCTAGGTCATTTTCGTACTCCCTAGGCTTATTCTTATCCAATTAGGGTTTTTAATCAATCTTGTGCATCCAATAACTGATTTTGTGTTATTGGTTGAACATTTAGGTCATTTTCCTCATCCTTCGGCTTATTCTAATCCAATTAGGGTTTTTAACCAATCTTGTGCATCCAATAATTGATTTTGTGCCATTGGTTGAATATTAAGGTCATTTTCGTCCTCCGTAGTCTTATTCTAATCCAATTAGGGTTATTAACCAATCTTGTGCCTCCAATAAATGATTTTGTGTCATTGGTTGAACATTTAGGTCAATTTTCATCATCTTTCGGCTTATTCTAATCCAATTAGGGTTTTTAACCAATCTTGTGCATCCAATAAGTGATTTTTGTCATTGGTTGAACATTTATGTCATTTTCGTCCTCCAAAGGCTTATTCTAATCCAATTAGGGTTTTTAACCAATCTTGTGCATCCAATAAGTGATTTTGTGTCATTGGTTGAACATTTAAGTCATTTTCAT
>JBBPBQ010000450.1:0-10578 GCA_037974755.1 Cicer yamashitae | reverse complement strand
TGCATCCAATATGTGATTTTGTGTCATTTTGTGTCATTGGTTGAACGTTTAGGTCATTTTCGTCCTCCCTCGGCTTATTCTAATCCAATTAGGGTTTTTAACCAATCTTGTGCATCCAATATGTGATTTTTTGTCAATTTGTGTCATTGGTTGAACATTTAGGTCATTTTCGTCCTCCCTAGGCTTATTCTAATCCTATTAGGATTTATAACCAATCTTGTGCATCCAATATGTGATTTTGTGTCATTGGTTGAACATTTTGGTCATTTTCGTCCTCCCAAGGCTTATTCTAATCCATTTAGGGTTTTTAACCAATCTTGTGCGTCCAATATGTGATTTTGTGTCATATTGTGTCATTGGTTAAACATTTAGGTCATTTTCATCCTCCCTAGGCTTATTGTAATCCAATTAGGGTTTTTAACCAATCTAGTGCATCCAATATGTGATTTTGTGTCATTTTGTGTCATTGGTTGAACATTTAGCTCATTTTCGTCCTCCCTAAGCTTATTCTAATCCAATTAGGGTTTTTAACCAATCTTGTGCATCCAATATGTGATTTTTTGTCATTTTGTGTCATTGGTTGAACGTTTAGGTTATTTTCGTCCTCCTTAGGCTTATTCTAATCCAATTAGGGTTTTTAACCAATCTTGTGCATCCAATATGTGATGTTGTGTCATTTTGTGTCATTGGTTGAACACTTAGGTCATTTTCGTCCTCCATATGCTTATTCTAATCCAATTAGGGTTTTTAGCCAATCTTGTGCATCCAATATGTGATTTTGTGTCATTGGTTGAACATTTAGGTCATTTTCGTCCTCCCTAGGCTTATTCTAATCCAATTAGGATTTTTAACCAATCTTGTGCATCCAATATGTGATTTTTTGTCATTTTGTGTCATTGGTTGAACATTTAGGTCATTTTTGTTCTCCCTAGGTTTATTCTAATCCAATTAGGGTTTTTAACCAATCTTGTGCATCCAATATGTGATTTTGTGTCATAATGTGTCATTAGTTGAACATTTAGAGCATTTTCGTCCTTCCTAGACTTATTGTAATCCAATTTGGGTTTTTAACCAATCTAGTGCATCCAATATGTGATTTTGTGTCATTTTGTGTCATTGGTTGAACGTTTAGGTCATTTTCATCCTCCCTAGGGTTATTCTAATCCAATTAGGGTTTTTAACCAATCTTGTGCATCCAATATGTGATTTTGAGTCATTTTGTGTCATTGGTTGAACATTTAGGTCATTTTCGTCCTCCCTAGGCTTATTCTCATCCAATTAGGGTTTTTAACCAATCTTGTGCATCCAATATGTGATTTTGTGTCATTGGTTGAACATTTAGGTCATTTTCGTCCTCCCTAGGCTTATTCTAATCCAATTAGGGTTTTTAACCAATCTTGAGCATCCAATATGTGATTTTGTGTTATTTTGTGTCATTGGTTGAACATTTAGGTCATTTTCGTCCTCCCTAGGCTTATTCTAATCCAATTAGGGTTTTTAACCAATCTTGTGCATCCAATATGTGATTTTGTGTCATTGGTTGCACATTTAGGCCATTTTCGTCCTCCCTAGGCTTATTCTAATCCAATTAGGGTTTTTAAGCAATCTTGTGCATATAATAACTGATTTTGTGTCATTGGTAATCCAATTATGTCATTTTCGTCCTCGTTAGGCTTATTCTTATCCAATTTGGGTTCTTAACCAATCTTGTGCATCCAATATGTGATTTTGTGTCATTGGTTGCACATTTAGGTCATTTTTGTCCTCCCTAGGCTTATTCTAATCCAATTAGGGTTTTTAACCAATCTTGTGCATCCAATATGTGATTTTGTGTCATTGGTTGAACATTTAGGTCATTTTTGTCCTCCCTAGGCTTATTCTAATCCAATTAGGGTTTTTAACCAATCTTGTGCATCCAATATGTGATTTTGTGTCATTGGTTGAACATTTTGGTCATTTTTGTCCTCCCTAGGCTTATTCTAATCCAATTAGGGTTTTTAACCAATCTTGTGCATCCAATATGTGATTTTGTGTCATTGGTTGAACATTTAGGTCATTTTTGTCCTCCCTAGGCTTATTCTAATCCAATTAGGGTTTTTAACCAATCTTGTGCATCCAATATGTGATTTTGTGTCATTGGTTGAACATTTAGGTCATTTTTGTCCTCCCTAGGCTTATTCTAATCCAATTAGGGTTTTTAACCAATCTTGTGCATATAATAAGTGATTTTGTGTCATTGGTTGAACATTTAGGTCATTTTCGTCGTCCCTAGGCTTATTCTAATCCAATTACGGTTTTTAACCAATCTTGTGCATCCAATATGTGATTTTGTGTCATTTTATGTCATTGGTTGAACATTTAGGTCATTTTCGTCCTCCCTAGGCTTATTCTAATCCAATTAGGGTTTTAAACCAATCTTGTGCATCCAATATGTGATTTTGTGTCATTGGTTGAACATTTAGGTCATTTTCATCCTCCCTAGGCTTATTCTACTCCAATTAGGGTTTTTAACCAATCTTGTGCATCCAATATGTGATTTTGTGTCATTTTGTGTCATTGGTTGAACATTTAGGTCATTTTCGTCCTCCCTAGGCTTATTCTAATCCAATTAGGATTTTTAACCAATCTTTTGCATCCAATATGTGATTTTGTGTCATTTTGTGTCATTGGTTGAACATTTAGGTCATTTTCGTCCTCCCTAGGCTTATTCTAATCCAATTATGGTTTTTAACCAATCTTGTGCATCCAATATGTGATTTTGTGTCATTTTGTGTCATTGGTTGAACGTTTAGGTCATTTTCGTCCTCCCTCGGGTTATTCTAATCCAATTAGGGTTTTTAACCAATCTTGTACATCCAATATGTGATTTTGTGCTATTTTGTGTCATTGGTTGAACATTTAGCTCATTTTCGTCCTCCCTAAGCTTATTCTAATCCAATTAGGGTTTTTAACCAATCTGGTGCATCCAATATGTGATTTTGTGTCATTTTGTGTCATTGGTTGAACGTTTAGGTCATTTTCGTCCTCCTTAGGCTTATTCTAATCCAATTAGGGTTTTTAACCAATCTTGTGCATCCAATATGTGATGTTGTGTCATTTTGTATCATTGGTTGAACACTTAGGTCATTTTCGTCCTCCATATGCTTATTCTAATCCAATTAGGGTTTTTAGCCAATCCTGTGCATCCGATATGTGATTTTGTGTCATTGGTTGAACATTTAGGTCATTTTCGTCCTCCCTATGCTTATTCTAATCCAATTAGGATTTTTAACCAATCTTGTGCATCCAATATGTGATTTTTTGTCATTTTGTGTCATTGGTTGAACATTTAGGTCATTTTTGTTCTCCCTAGGCTTATTCTAATCCAATTAGGGTTTTTAACCAATCTTGTGCATCCAATATGTGATTTTGTGTCATATTGTGTCATTAGTTGAACATTTGGAACATTTTCGTCCTTCCTAGGCTTATTGTAATCCAATTAGGGTTTTTAACCAATCTAGTGCATCCAATATGTGATTTTGTGTCATTTTGTGTCATTGGTTGAACGTTTAGGTCATTTTCATCCTCTCTAGGCTTATTCTAATCCAATTAGGGTTTTTAACCAATCTTGTGCATCCAATATGTGATTTTGAGTCATTTTGTGTCATTGGTTGAACATTTAGGTCATTTTCGTCCTCCCTAGGCTTATTCTAATCCTATTAGGATTTATAACCAATCTTGTGCATCCAATATGTGATTTTGTGTCATTGGTTGAACATTTTGGTCATTTTCGTCCTCCCAAGGCTTATTCTAATCCATTTAGGGTTTTTAACCAATCTTGTGCATCCAATATGTGATTTTGTGTCATATTGTGTCATTAGTTGAACATTTAGAACATTTTCGTCCTTCCTAGGCTTATTGTAATCCAATTAGGGTTTTTAACCAATCTAGTGCATCCAATATGTGATTTTGTGTCATTTTGTGTCATTGGTTGAACGTTTAGGTCATTTTCATCCTCTCTAGGCTTATTCTAATCCAATTAGGGTTTTTAACCAATCTTGTGCATCCAATATGTGATTTTGAGTCATCTTGTGTCATTGGTTGAACATTTAGGTCATTTTCGTCCTCCCTAGGCTTATTCTAATCCTATTAGGATTTATAACCAATCTTGTGCATCCAATATGTGATTTTGTGTCATTGGTTGAACATTTTGGTCATTTTCGTCCTCCCAAGGCTTATTCTAATCCATTTAGGGTTTTTAACCAATCTTGTGCATCCAATATGTGATTTTTTGTCATTTTGTGTCATTAGTTGAACATTTAGGTCATTTTTGTTCTCCCTAGGCTTATTCTAATCCAATTAGGGTTTTTAACCAATCTTGTGCATCCAATATGTGATTTTGTGTCATATTGTGTCATTGGTTGAACATTTAGGTCATTTTCGTCCTCCCTAGGCTTATTGTAATCCAATTAGGGTTTTTAACCAATCTAGTGCATCTAATATGTGATTTTGTGTCATTTTATGTCATTGGTTGAACATTTAGGTCATTTTCGTCCTCCCTATTCTTATTCTAATCCAATTAGGGTTTTTAATCAATCTTGTGCATCCAATATGTGATTTTGTGTCATTTTGTGTCATTGGTTGAACATTTAGGTCATTTTCGTCCTCCCTAGGCTTATTCTAATCCAATTAGGATTTTTAACCAATCTTGTGCATCCAATATGTGATTTTTTGTCATTTTGTGTCATTGGTTGAACGTTTAGGTCATTTTCGTCCTCCTTAGGCTTATTCTAATCCAATTAGGGTTTTTAACCAATCTTGTGCATCCAGTATGTGATGTTGTGTCATTTTGTGTCATTGGTTGAACACTTAGGTCATTTTCGTCCTCCATATGCTTATTCTAATCCAATTAGGGTTTTTAGCCAATCTTGTGCATCCAATATGTGATTTTGTGTCATTGGTTGAACATTCAGGTCATTTTCGTCCTCCCTAGGCTTATTCTAATCCAATTAGGATTTTTAACCAATCTTGTGCATCCAATATGTGATTTTTTGTCATTTTGTGTCATTGGTTGAACATTTAGGTCATTTTTGTTCTCCCTAGGTTTATTCTAATCCAATTAGGGTTTTTAACCAATCTTGTGCATCCAATATGTGATTTTGTGTAATAATGTGTCATTAGTTGAACATTTAGAGCATTTTCGTCCTTCCTAGGCTTATTGTAATCCAATTAGGGTTTTTAACCAATCTAGTGCATCCAATATGTGATTTTGTGTCATTTTGTGTCATTGGTTGAACGTTTAGGTCATTTTCATCCTCCCTAGGGTTATTCTAATCCAATTAGGGTTTTTAACCAATCTTGTGCATCCAATATGTGATTTTGATTCATTTTGTGTCATTGGTTGAACATTTAGGTCATTTTCGTCCTCCCTAGGCTTATTCTCATCCAATTAGGGTTTTTAACCAATCTTGTGCATCCAATATGTGATTTTGTGTCATTGGTTTAACATTTAGGTCAATTTCGTCCTCCCTAGGCTTATTCTAATCCAATTAGGATTTTTAACCAATCTTTTGCATGCAATATGTGATTTTGTGTCATTTTGTGTCATTGGTTGAACATTTAGGTCATTTTCGTCCTCCCTAGGCTTATTCTAATCCAATTATGGTTTTTAACCAATCTTGTGCATCCAATATGTGATTTTGTGTCATTGGTTGAACGTTTAGGTCATTTTCGTCCTCCCTCGGCTTATTCTAATCCAATTAGGGTTTTTAACCAATCTTGTGCATCCAATATGTGATTTTGTGTCATTTTGTGTCATTGGGGGAACATTTAGGTCATTTTCGTCCTCCCATGGCTTATTCTCATCCAATTATGGTTTTTAACCAATCTTGTGCATCCAATATGTGATTTTGTGTCATTGGTTTAACATTTAGGTCAATGTCGTCCTCCCTAGGCTTATTCTAATCCAATTAGGATTTTTAACCAATCTTTTGCATCCAATATGTGATTTTGTGTCATTTTGTGTCATTGGTTGAACATTTAGGTCATTTTCGTCCTCCCTAGGCTTATTCTAATCCAATTATGGTTTTTAACCAATCTTGTGCATCCAATATGTGATTTTTTGTCATTTTGTGTCATTGGTTGAACATTTAGATCATTTTCGTCCTCCCTAGGCTTATTCTAATCCAATTAGGGTTTTTAACCAATCTTGTGCATCCAATATGTGATTTTGTGTCATTGGTTGAACATTTAGGTCATTTTTGTCCTCCCTAGGCTTATTCTAATCCAATTAGGGTTTTTAACCAATCTTGTGCATATAATAAGTGATTTTATGTCATTGGTAATCCAATTAGGTCATTTTCGTCCTCGCTAGGCTTATTCTAATCCAATTGGGGTTTTTAACCATTCTTATGCATCCAATATGTGATTTTGTGTCATTGGTTGCACATTTAGGTCACTTTAGTCCTCCCTAGGCTTATTCTAATCTAATTAGGGTTTTTAACCAATCTTGTGCATCCAATATGTGATTTTGTGTCATTGGTTGCACATTTAGGTCATTTTTGTCCTCCCCAGGCTTATTCTAATACAATTAGAATTTTAATCCAATGTTGGGCATCCCATATGTGATTTTGTGTCATTGGTTGCACATTTAGGTCATTTTCGTCCTCCCTAGGCTTATTCTAATCCAATTAGGGTTTCTAACCAATCTTGTGCATATAATAAGTGATTTTGTGTCATTTGTAATCCGATTAGGTCATTTTCGTCCTCGCTAAACTTATTCTAATTCAATTAGGGTTTTTAACCAATCTTGTGCATCCAATATGTGATTTTGTGTCATTGGTTCCACATTTAGGTCATTTTCGTCCTCCCTAGGCTTATTCTAATCCAATTAGGGTTTTTAACCAATCTTGTGCATCCAATATGTGATTTTGTGTCATTGGTTGAACATTTAGGTCATTTTTGTCCTCCCTAGGCTTATTCTAATCCAATTAGAATTTTAATCCAATGTTGTGCATCCCATATGCGATTTTGTGTCATTGGTTGCACATTTAGGTCATTTTCGTCCTCCCTAGGCTTATTGTTATCCAATTAGAGTTTTTAACCAATCTTGTGCATCCAATATGTGATTTTGTGTCATTTGTAATCCAATTAGGTCATTTTCGTCCTCGCTAAACTTATTCTAATCCAATTAGGGTTTTTAACCAATCTTGTGCATATAATAAGTGATTTTGTGTTATTGGTAATCCAATTAGGTCATTTTCGTCCTCGTTAGGATTATTCTAATCCAATTAGGGTTTTTAACCAATCTTGTGCATCCAATATGTTATTTTGTGTCATTTTGTGTCATTGGTTGAACATTTAGGTAATTTTCGTCCTCCCTAGGCTTATTCTAATCCAATTAGGGTTTTTAACCAATCTTGTGCATCCAATATGTGATTTTGTGTCATTTTGTGTCATTGGTTGAGCATTTAGGTCATTTTCGTCCTCCCTAGGCTTATTCTAATCCAATTAGGGTTTTTAACCAATCTTGTGCATCCAATATGTGATTTTGTGTCATTGGTTGAACATTTAGGTCATTTTTGTCCTCCCTAGGCTTATTCTAATCCAATTAGGGTTTTTAACCAATTTTGTGCATCCAATATGTGATTTTGTGTCATTTTGTGTCATTGGTTGAACATTTAGGTCATTTTCGTCCTCCCTAGGCTTATTCTAATCCAATTAGGGTTTTTAACCAATCTTGTGCATCCAATAAGTGATTTTGTGTCATTTTGTGTCATTGGTTGAACATTTAGGTAATTTTCGTCCTCCCTAGGCTTATTCTAATCCAATTAGGGTTTTTAACCAATCTTGTGCATCCAATATGTGATTTTGTGTCATTTTGTGTCATTGGTTGAACATTTAGGTCATTTTCGTCCTCCCTAGGCTTATTCTAATCCAATTAGGGTTTTTAACCAATCTTGTGCATCCAATATGTCATTTTTTGTCATTTTGTGTCATTGGTTGAACATTTAGGTCATTGTCGTTCTCCCTAGGCTTATTCTAATCTAATTAGGGTTTTTAACCAATCTTGTGCATCCAATATGTGATTTTGTGTCATTGGTTGAACATTTAGGTCATTTTCGTCCTCCCTAGGCTTATTCTAATCCAATTAGGATTTTTAACCAATCTTGTGCATCCAATATGTGATTTTTTGTCATTTTGTGTCATTGGTTGAACGTTTAGGTCATTTTCGTCCTCCTTAGGCTTATTCTAATCCAATTAGGGTTTTTAACCAATCTTGTGCATCCAATATGTGATTTTGTGTCATTTTGTATCATTGGTTGAACACTTAGGTCATTTTCGTCCTCCATATGCTTATTCTAATCCAATTAGGGTTTTTAGCCAATCCTGTGCATCCGATATGTGATTTTGTGTCATTGGTTGAACATTTAGGTCATTTTCGTCCTCCCTAGGCTTATTCTAATCCAATTAGGATTTTTAACCAATCTTGTGCATCCAATATGTGATTTTTTGTCATTTTGTGTCATTGGTTGAACATTTATGTCATTTTTGTTCTCCCTAGGCTTATTCTAATCCAATTAGGGTTTTTAACCAATCTTGTGCATCCAATATGTGATTTTGTGTCATATTGTGTCATTGGTTGAACATTTAGGTCATTTTCGTCCTCCCTATGCTTATTCTAATCCAATTAGGGTTTTTAACCAATCTTGTGCATCCAATATGTGATTTTGTGTCATTTTGTGTCATTGGTTGAACACTTAGGTCATTTTCGTCCTCCCTATGCTTATTCTAATCCAATTAGGATTTTTAACCAATCTTTTGCATCCAATATGTGATTTTGTGTCATTTTGTGTCATTGGTTGAACATTTAGGTCATTTTCGTCCTCCCTAGGCTTATTCTAATCCAATTATGGTTTTTAACCAATCTTGTGCATCCAATATGTGATTTTGTGTCATTTTGTGTCATTGGTTGAACGTTTAGGTCATTTTCGTCCTCCCTCGGGTTATTCTAATCCAATCAGGGTTTTTAACCAATCTTGTACATCCAATATGTGATTTTGTGCTATTTTGTGTCATTGGTTGAACATTTAGCTCATTTTCGTCCTCCCTAAGCTTATTCTAATCCAATTAGGGTTTTTAACCAATCTTGTGCATCCAATATGTGATTTTGTGTCATTTTGTGTCATTGGTTGAACGTTTAGGTCATTTTCGTCCTCCCTAGGCTTATTCTAATCCAATTAGGATTTTTAACCAATCTTGTGCATCCAATATGTGATTTTTTGTCATTTTGTGTCATTGGTTGAACATTTAGGTCATTTTTGTTCTCCCTAGGCTTATTCTAATCCAATTAGGGTTTTTAACCAATCTTGTGCATCCAATATGTGATTTTGTGTCATATTGTGTCATTAGTTGAACATTTGGAACATTTTCGTCCTTCCTAGGCTTATTGTAATCCAATTAGGGTTTTTAACCAATCTAGTGCATCCAATATGTGATTTTGTGTCATTTTGTGTCATTGGTTGAACATTTAGGTCATTTTCGTCCTCCCTATGCTTATTCTAATCCAATTAGGGTTTTTAACCAATCTTGTGCATCCAATATGTGATTTTGTGTCATTTTGTGTCATTGGTTGAACACTTAGGTCATTTTCGTCCTCCCTATGCTTATTCTAATCCAATTAGGATTTTTAACCAATCTTGTGCATCCAATATGTGATTTTTTGTCATTTTGTGTCATTGGTTGAACATTTAGGTCATTTTTGTTCTCCCTAGGCTTATTCTAATCCAATTAGGGTTTTTAACCAATCTTGTGCATCCAATATGTGATTTTGTGTCATATTGTGTCATTGGTTGAACATTTAGAACATTTTCGTCCTTCCTAGGCTTATTGTAATCCAATTAGGGTTTTTAACCAATCTAGTGCATCCAATATGTGATTTTGTGTCATTGGTTGAACGTTTAGGTCATTTTCATCCTCCCTAGGCTTATTCTAATCCAATTAGGGTTTTTAACCAATCTTGTGCATCCAATATGTGATTTTGAGTCATTTTGTGTCATTGGTTGAACATTTAGGTCATTTTCGTCCTCCCTAGGCTTATTCTCATCCAATTAGGGTTTTTAACCAATCTTGTGCATCCAATATGTGATTTTGTGTCATTGGTTTAACATTTAGGTCAATTTCGTCCTCCCTAGGCTTATTCTAATCCAATTAGGATTTATAACCAATCTTTTGCATCCAATATGTGATTTTGTGTCATTTTGTGTCATTGGTTGAACATTTAGGTCATTTTCGTCCTCCCTAGGCTTATTCTAATCCAATTATGGTTTTTAACCAATCTTGTGCATCCAATATGTGATTTTGTGTCATTGGTTGAACGTTTAGGTCATTTTCGTCCTCCCTCGGCTTATTCTAATCCAATTAGGGTTTTTAACCAATCTTGTGCATCCAATATGTGATTTTGTGTCATTTTGTGTCATTGGGGGAACATTTAGGTCATTTTCGTCCTCCCATGGCTTATTCTCATCCAATTATGGTTTTTAACCAATCTTGTGCATCCAATATGTGATTTTGTGTCATTGGTTTAACATTTAGGTCAAT
>JBBPBQ010000444.1:0-10643 GCA_037974755.1 Cicer yamashitae | reverse complement strand
GATGGCTAGGGTATGAAATCCGACACGGAACCCGAGTCACAGTTATAAATTTAGGAGAAGAATGCTACAAGGATCTCGCGGTCGTCGATTTCATCTGGACTTTTCGGGCGATTTTCGTATCACTGGACAAAAATGGACCGAAATCGGTAATTTCGGGCCAGACGATGGCTAGGGTTTGAAATCCAACACGGAACCCGAGACACAGTTATAAATTTAGGAGAAGAATGCTAAAAGGATCTCGCGGTCATCCATTTCATCTGGACTTTTCGGGACTGACGATGGCTAGGGTTTGAAATCTGACACGGAACCCGAGACACAGTTATAAATTTAGGAGATGAATGCTACAATGATCTCCCAGTCGTCGATTTCATCTAGACTTTTTGGGCGATTTTCGTACCACCCGACAAAGATGGAACAAAATCGGTATTTTCGAACCAAACGATGGCTCGGGTTTGAAATCTGACACCGAACCCGAGACACAGTTATAAATTTAGGAGAACAATGTTACAGGGATCACCCGATCGTCGATTTCATCTAGACTTTTCGGGCGATTTTCGTATTACCCGACAAAAATGGACCGAAATCGGTATTTTCGGGCAAGACGATGGCTAGGCTTTGAAATCCGACACGGAACCCGAGACACAGTTATAAATTTAGGAAAAGTATGCTACAAAGATCTCGCGGTCGTCGATTTCATCTGGACTTTTCGGGCCAGACGATGGCTAGGGTTTGAAATCTGACACGGAACCCGAGACACAGTTATAAATTTAGGAGAAGAATGCTACAAGGATCTCGCGGTCGTCGATTTCATCTGGACTTTTCGGGCGATTTTCGTACCACTAGACAAAAATGGACCGAAATCGGTAATTTCGGGCCAGACGATGGCTAGGGTTTGAAATCCGACACGGAACCCGAGACATAGTTATAAATTTAGGAGAAGAATGCTACAAGGATCTCGCGGTCATTGATTTCATCTGGACTTTTCAGGCGATTTTCGTACCACCCAACAAAAATGGATCGAAATCGGTATTTTCGGGCCAGACGATGGTTAGGGTTTGAAATCCGACACGGAACCCGAGACACAGTTAAAAATTTAGGAGAAGAATGCTACAAAGATCTCGCGGTTGTCGATTTCATCTGGACTTTTCGGGCCAGACGATGGCTAGGGTTTGAAATCTGACACGGAACCCGAGACACAGTTATAAATTTAGGAGAAGAATGCTACAAGGATCTCCCGGTCGTCGATTTCATCCAGACTTTTCGGGCAATTTTCGTACCACCCGACAAAAATGGACCGAAATCGATATTTTCGGGCCAGACGATGGCTAGGGTTTGAAATCTGACACGGAACCCGAGACACAGTTATAAATTTAGGAGAAGAATGCTACAAGGATGTCCCGGTCGTCGATTTCATCTAGACTTTGGGGCAATTTTCGTACCAACCGACAAAAATGGACTGAAATCGGTATTTTCGGGCCAGACGATGGCTAGGGTTTGAAATCCGACACGGAACCCGAGACACAGTTATAAATTTAGGAGAAGAATGCTACAAAGATCTCCCGGTCGTCGATTTCATCTCGAATTTTTGGGCGATTTTCGTACCACCCGACAAAAATTGGCCGAAATCGGTATTTCCGTGCTAAACGATTACTAGGGTTTGAAATCCGACACGGAACCCGAGACACAGTTATAAATTTAGGAGAAGAACGCTAAAAGGAACTCCCGGTGGTCGATTTCATCTGGACTTTTCGGGCGATTTTCGTACCACCCGACAAAAATGGGCTGAAATCGATATTTTTGGGCCAGACGATGGCTAGGGTATGAAATCCGACACGGAACCCGAGTCACAGTTATAAATTTAGGAGAAGAATGCTACAAGGATCTCGCGGTCGTCGATTTCATCTGGACTTTTCGGGCGATTTTCGTATCACTGGACAAAAATGGACCGAAATCGGTAATTTCGGGCCAGACGATGGCTAGGGTTTGAAATCCAACACGGAACCCGAGACACAGTTATAAATTTAGGAGAAGAATGCTAAAAGGATCTCGCGGTCATCCATTTCATCTGGACTTTTCGGGACTGACGATGGCTAGGGTTTGAAATCTGACACGGAACCCGAGACACAGTTATAAATTTAGGAGAAGAATGCTACAATGATCTCCCAGTCGTCGATTTCATCTGGACTTTTCGGGCGATTTTCGTACCACCCGACAAAGATGGACCAAAATCGGTATTTTCGGGCCAAACGATGGCAAGGGTTTGAAATCTGACACCGAACCCGAGACACAGTTATAAATTTAGGAGAACAATGTTACAGGGATCTCCCGATCGTCGATTTCATCTAGACTTTTCGGGCGATTTTCGTACTACCCGACAAAAATGGACCGAAATCGGTATTTTCGGGCAAGACGATGGCTAGGCTTTGAAATCCGACACGGAACCCGAGACACAGTTATAAATTTAGGAAAAGTATGCTACAAAGATCTCGCGGTCGTCGATTTCATCTGGACTTTTCGGGCCAGACGATGGCTAGGGTTTGAAATCTGACACGGAACCCGAGACACAGTTATAAATTTAGGAGAAGAATGCTACAAGGATCTCCCGGTCGTCGATTTCATCCAGACTTTTCGGGCAATTTTCGTACCACACGACAAAAATGGACCGAAATCGATATTTTCGGGCCACACGATGGCTAGGGTTTGAAATCCAACACGGAACCCGAGACACAGTTATAAATTTAGGAGAAGAATGCTACAAGGATCTCGCGGTCGTCGATTTCATCTGACTTTTCGGGCGATTTTCGTACCACTAGACAAAAATGGACCGAAATCGGTAATTTCGGGCCAGACGATGGCTAGGGTTTGAAATCCGACACGGAACCCGAGACATAGTTATAAATTTAGGAGAAGAATGCTACAAGGATCTCGCGGTCATCGATTTCATCTGGACTTTTCAGGCGATTTTCGTACCACCCAACAAAAATGGATCGAAATCGGTATTTTCGGGCCAGACGATGGTTAGGGTTCGAAATCCGACACGGAACCCGAGACACAGTTAAAAATTTAGGAGAAGAATGCTACAAAGATCTCGCGGTTGTCGATTTCATCTGGACTTTTCGGGCCAGACGATGGCTAGGGTTTGAAATCTGACACGGAACCCGAGACACAGTTATAAATTTAGGAGAAGAATACTACAAGGATGTCCTGGTCGTCGATTTCATCTAGACTTTGGGGCAATTTTCGTACAAACCGACAAAAATGGACTGAAATCGGTATTTTCGGGCCAGACGATGGCTAGGGTTTGAAATCCGACACGGAACCCGAGACACAGTTATAAATTTAGGAGAAGAATGCTACAAAGATCTCCCGGTCGTCGATTTCATCTCGAATTTTTGGGCGATTTTCGTACCACCCGACAAAAATTGGCCGAAATCGGTATTTCCGTGCTAAACGATTACTAGGGTTTGAAATCCGACACGGAACCCGAGACATAGTTATAAATTTAGGAGAAGAACGCTAAAAGGAACTCCCGGTGGTCGATTTCATCTGGACTTTTCGGGCGATTTTCGTACCACCCGACAAAAATGGGCTGAAATCGGTATTTTTGGGCCAGACGATGGCTAGGGTATGAAATCCGACACGGAACCCGAGTCACAGTTATAAATTTAGGAGAAGAATGCTACAAGGATCTCGCGGTCGTCGATTTCATCTGGACTTTTCGGGCGATTTTCGTATCACTGGACAAAAATGGACCGAATTCGGTAATTTCAGGCCAGACGATGGCTAGGGTTTGAAATCCAACACGGAACCCGAGACACAGTTATAAATTTAGGAGAAGAATGCTAAAAGGATCTCGCGGTCATCCATTTCATCTGGACTTTTCGGGACTGACGATGGCTAGGGTTTGAAATCTGACACGGAGCCCGAGACACAGTTATAAATTTAGGAGAAGAATGCTACAATGATCTCCCAATCGTCGATTTCATCTGGACTTTTCGGGCGATTTTCGTACCACCCGCCAAAGATGGACCAAAATCGGTATTTTCGGGCCAAACGATGGCTAGGGTTTGAAATCTGACACCGAACCCGAGACACAGTTATAAATTTAGGAGAACAATGTTACAGGGATCTCCCGATCGTCGATTTCATCTAGACTTTTCAGGCGATTTTCGTACTACCCGACAAAAATGGACCGAAATCGGTATTTTCGGGCAAGACGATGGCTAGGCTTTGAAATCCGACACGGAACCCGAGACACAGTTATAAATTTAGGAGAAGAATGCTACAAGGATCTCTCGGTCGTCCATTTCATCTGGACTTTTCGGGACAAACGATGGCTAGGGTTTGAAATCTGACACGGAACCCGAGACACAGTTATAAATTTAGGAGAAGAATGCTCCAAGGATCTCGCAGTCGTCGATTTCATCTGGGCTTTTCGGGCGATTTTCGTACCACCCAACAAAAATGGACCGGAATCTGTATTTTCGGGCCAGACGATGGCTAGGGTTTGAAATCTGACACCGAACCCGAGACACAGTTATAAATTTAGGAGAAGAATGCTACAGGGATCTCCCGGTCGTGGATTTCATCTGGACTTTTCGGGCGATTTTCGTACCACCCGACAAAAATGGACCGAAATCGGTATTTTCGGGCCAGACGATGGCTAGGCTTTGAAATCCGACACGGAACCCGAGACACAGTTATAAATTTAGGAGAAGAATGCTACAAGGATCTCGCGGTCGTCGATTTCATCTGGACTTTTCGGGCGATTTTCGTACCACCCAACAAAAATGGACCGAAATCGGTATTTTCGGGCCAGACGATGGCTAGGGTTTGAAATCCGACACGGAACCCGAGACACAGTTATAAATTTAGGAGAAGAATGCTACAAGGATCTCGCGGTCGTCGATTTCATCTGGACTTTTCGGGCCAGACGATGGCTAGGGTTTGAAATCTGACACGGAACCCGAGACACAGTTATAAATTTAGGAGAAGAATGCTACAAGGATCTCCCGGTCGTCGATTTCATCCAGACTTTTCGGGCAATTTTCGTACCACCCGACAAAAATGGACTGAAATCGATATTTTCGGGCCACATGATGGCTAGGGTTTGAAATCCAACACGGAACCCGAGACACAGTTATAAATTTAGGAGAAGAATGCTACAAGGATCTCGCGGTCGTCGATTTCATCTGGACTTTTCGGGCGATTTTCGTACCACTAGACAAAAATGGACCGAAATCGGTAATTTCGGGCCAGACGATGGCTAGGGTTTGAAATCCGACACGGAACCCGAGACATAGTTATAAATTTAGGAGAAGAATGCTACAAGGATCTCGCGGTCATCGATTTCATCTGGACTTTTCAGGCGATTTTCGTACCACCCAACAAAAATGGATCGAAATCGGTATTTTCGGGCCAGACGATGGTTAGGGTTCGAAATCCGACACGGAACCCGAGACACAGTTAAAAATTTAGGAGAAGAATGCTACAAAGATCTCGCGGTTGTCGATTTCATCTGGACTTTTCGGGCCAGACGATGGCTAGGGTTTGAAATCTGACACGGAACCCGAGACACAGTTATAAATTTAGGAGAAGAATGCTACAAGGATGTCCCGGTCGTCGATTTCATCTAGACTTTGGGGCAATTTTCGTACCAACCGACAAAAATGGACTGAAATCGGTATTTTCGGGCCAGACGATGGCTAGGGTTTGAAATCCGACACGGAACCCGAGACACAGTTATAAATTTAGGAGAAGAATGCTACAAAGATCTCCCGGTCGTCGATTTCATCTCGAATTTTTGGGCGATTTTCGTACCACCCGACAAAAATTGGCCGAAATCGGTATTTCCGTGCTAAACGATTACTAGGGTTTGAAATCCGACACGGAACCCGAGACACAGTTATAAATTTAGGAGAAGAACGCTAAAAGGAACTCCCGGTGGTCGATTTCATCTGGACTTTTCGGGCGATTTTCGTACCACCCGACAAAAATGGGCTGAAATCGATATTTTTGGGCCAGACGATGGCTAGGGTATGAAATCCGACACGGAACCCGAGTCACAGTTATAAATTTAGGAGAAGAATGCTACAAGGATCTCGCGGTCGTCGATTTCATCTGGACTTTTCGGGCGATTTTCGTATCACTGGACAAAAATGGACCGAAATCGGTAATTTCGGGCCAGACGATGGCTAGGGTTTGAAATCCAACACGGAACCCGAGACACAGTTATAAATTTAGGAGAAGAATGCTAAAAGGATCTCGCGGTCATCCATTTCATCTGGACTTTTCGGGACTGACGATGGCTAGGGTTTGAAATCTGACACGGAACCCGAGACACAGTTATAAATTTAGGAGAAGAATGCTACAATGATCTCCCAGTCGTCGATTTCATCTGGACTTTTCGGGCGATTTTCGTACCACCCGACAAAGATGGACCAAAATCGGTATTTTCGGGCCAAACGATGGCAAGGGTTTGAAATCTGACACCGAACCCGAGACACAGTTATAAATTTAGGAGAACAATGTTACAGGGATCTCCCGATCGTCGATTTCATCTAGACTTTTCGGGCGATTTTCGTACTACCCGACAAAAATGGACCGAAATCGGTATTTTCGGGCAAGACGATGGCTAGGCTTTGAAATCCGACACGGAACCCGAGACACAGTTATAAATTTAGGAAAAGTATGCTACAAAGATCTCGCGGTCGTCGATTTCATCTGGACTTTTCGGGCCAGACGATGGCTAGGGTTTGAAATCTGACACGGAACCCGAGACACAGTTATAAATTTAGGAGAAGAATGCTACAAGGATCTCCCGGTCGTCGATTTCATCTGGACTTTTCGGGCGATTTTCGTACCACCCGACAAAAATGGACCGAAATCGGTATTTTCGGGCCAGACGATGGCAAGGCTTTGAAATCCGACACGGAACCCGAGACACAGTTATAAATTTAGGAGAAGAATGCTACACGGATCTCGCGGTCGTCGATTTCATCTGGACTTTTCGGGCAATTTTCGTACCACTCGACAAAAATGGACCGAAATCGGTATTTTTTGGCCAAACGATGGCTAGGGTTTGAAATCCGACAGGGAACCCGAGACACAGTTATAAATTTAGGAGAAGAATGCTAAAAGGATCTTGCGGTCATCCATTTCATCTGGACTTTTTGGGACTGACGATGGCTAGGGTTTGAAATCTGACACGGAACCCGAGACACAGTTATAAATTTAGGAGAAGAATGCTCCAAGGTCTTCGGAGTCGTCGATTTCATCTGGACTTTTCGGGCGATTTTCGTACCACCCAACAAAAATGGACCGGAATCTGTATTTTCGGGCCACACGATGGCTAGGCTTTGAAATCTGACACAGAACCCGAGACACAGTTATAAATTTAGGATAAGAATGCTATAAAGATCTCGCGGTCGTCGATTTCATCTGGACTTTTCGGGCCAGACGATGGCTAGGGTTTGAAATCTGACACGGAACCCGACACGCAATTATAAATTTAGGAGAAGAATGCTACAAGGATCTCGCGGTCGTCGATTTCATCTGGACTTTTCGGGCGATTTTCGTAACACTAGACAAAAATGGACCGAAATCGGTATTTTCGGGCCAGACGATGGCTAGGGTTTGAAATCCGACACGGAACCCGAGACACAGTTATAAATTTAGGAGAAGAATGCTACAAGGATCTCGCGGTCGTCGATTTCATCTGGACTTTTCGGGCGATTTTCGTACCACTGGACAAAAATGGACCGAAATCGGTAATTTCGGGCCAGACGATGGCTAAGGTTTGAAATCCGACACGGAACCCGAGACACAGTTATAAATTTAGGAGAAGAATGCTACAAGGATCTCGCGGTCATCGATTTCATCTGGACTTTTCGGGCGATTTTCGTACCACCCGACAAAAATGGACCGAAATCGATATTTTCTGGCCAGACGATGGCTAGGGTTTTAAATCCAACCCGGAACCCGAGACCCAGTTATAAATTTAGGAGAAGAATGCTACAAGGATCTCGCGGTCGTCGATTTCATCTGGACTTTTCGGGCCAGACGATGGCTAGGGTTTGAAATCTGACACGGAACCCGAGACACAGTTATAAATTTAGGAGAAGAATGCTACAAGGATCTCCCGGTCGTCGATTTCATCCAGACTTTTCGGGCAATTTTCGTACCACCCGACAAAAATGGACTGAAATCGATATTTTCGGGCCACATGATGGCTAGGGTTTGAAATCCAACACGGAACCCGAGACACAGTTATAAATTTAGGAGAAGAATGCTACAAGGATCTCGCGGTCGTCGATTTCATCTGGACTTTTCGGGCGATTTTCGTACCACTAGACAAAAATGGACCGAAATCGGTAATTTCGGGCCAGACGATGGCTAGGGTTTGAAATCCGACACGGAACCCGAGACATAGTTATAAATTTAGGAGAAGAATGCTACAAGGATCTCGCGGTCATCGATTTCATCTGGACTTTTCAGGCGATTTTCGTACCACCCAACAAAAATGGATCGAAATCGGTATTTTCGGGCCAGACGATGGTTAGGGTTCGAAATCCGACACGGAACCCGAGACACAGTTAAAAATTTAGGAGAAGAATGCTACAAAGATCTCGCGGTTGTCGATTTCATCTGGACTTTTCGGGCCAGACGATGGCTAGGGTTTGAAATCTGACACGGAACCCGAGACACAGTTATAAATTTAGGAGAAGAATGCTACAAGGATGTCCCGGTCGTCGATTTCATCTAGACTTTGGGGCAATTTTCGTACCAACCGACAAAAATGGACTGAAATCGGTATTTTCGGGCCAGACGATGGCTAGGGTTTGAAATCCGACACGGAACCCGAGACACAGTTATAAATTTAGGAGAAGAATGCTACAAAGATCTCCCGGTCGTCGATTTCATCTCGAATTTTTGGGCGATTTTCGTACCACCCGACAAAAATTGGCCGAAATCGGTATTTCCGTGCTAAACGATTACTAGGGTTTGAAATCCGACACGGAACCCGAGACACAGTTATAAATTTAGGAGAAGAACGCTAAAAGGAACTCCCGGTGGTCGATTTCATCTGGACTTTTCGGGCGATTTTCGTACCACCCGACAAAAATGGGCTGAAATCGATATTTTTGGGCCAGACGATGGCTAGGGTATGAAATCCGACACGGAACCCGAGTCACAGTTATAAATTTAGGAGAAGAATGCTACAAGGATCTCGCGGTCGTCGATTTCATCTGGACTTTTCGGGCGATTTTCGTATCACTGGACAAAAATGGACCGAAATCGGTAATTTCGGGCCAGACGATGGCTAGGGTTTGAAATCCAACACGGAACCCGAGACACAGTTATAAATTTAGGAGAAGAATGCTAAAAGGATCTCGCGGTCATCCATTTCATCTGGACTTTTCGGGACTGACGATGGCTAGGGTTTGAAATCTGACACGGAACCCGAGACACAGTTATAAATTTAGGAGAAGAATGCTACAATGATCTCCCAGTCGTCGATTTCATCTGGACTTTTCGGGCGATTTTCGTACCACCCGACAAAGATGGACCAAAATCGGTATTTTCGGGCCAAACGATGGCAAGGGTTTGAAATCTGACACCGAACCCGAGACACAGTTATAAATTTAGGAGAACAATGTTACAGGGATCTCCCGATCGTCGATTTCATCTAGACTTTTCGGGCGATTTTCGTACTACCCGACAAAAATGGACCGAAATCGGTATTTTCGGGCAAGACGATGGCTAGGCTTTGAAATCCGACACGGAACCCGAGACACAGTTATAAATTTAGGAAAAGTATGCTACAAAGATCTCGCGGTCGTCGATTTCATCTGGACTTTTCGGGCCAGACGATGGCTAGGGTTTGAAATCTGACACGGAACCCGAGACACAGTTATAAATTTAGGAGAAGAATGCTACAAGGATCTCCCGGTCGTCGATTTCATCCAGACTTTTCGGGCAATTTTCGTACCACCCGACAAAAATGGACCGAAATCGATATTTTCGGGCCACACGATGGCTAGGGTTTGAAATCCAACACGGAACCCGAGACACAGTTATAAATTTAGGAGAACAATGTTACAGGGATCTCCCGATCGTCGATTTCATCTAGACTTTTCGGGCGATTTTCGTACTACCCGACAAAAATGGACCGAAATCGGTATTTTCGGGCAAGACGATGGCTAGGCTTTGAAATCCGACACGGAACCCGAGACACAGTTATAAATTTAGGAGAAGAATGCTACAAGGATCTCTCGGTCGTCCATTTCATCTGGACTTTTCGGGACAAACGATGGCTAGGGTTTGAAATCTGACACGGAACCCGAGACACAGTTATAAATTTAGGAAAAGAATGCTCCAAGGATCTCGCAGTCGTCGATTTCATCTGGGCTTTTCGGACGATTTTCGTACCACCCAACAAAAATGGACCGGAATCTGTATTTTCGGGCCAGACGATGGCTAGGGTTTGAAATCTGACACCGAACCCGAGACACAGTTATAAATTTAGGAGAAGAATGCTACAAGGATCTCCCGGTCGTCGATTTCATCTGGACTTTTCGGGCGATTTTCGTACCACCCGACAAAAATGGACCGAAATCGGTATTTTCGGGCCAGACGATGGC
>JBBPBQ010000442.1:0-10680 GCA_037974755.1 Cicer yamashitae | reverse complement strand
TATTCTGGCCAAGTTTCGAAGCAACACGGGCAAGTTGACAAGAAATCGATTTTAGCGTTGTTCTTTTTATTTGTTCTAGGAAATATAAGGTTATTTGTTGTTTAGAAAACAAAATACAAAATACGTGGATCGAGCGGATTTCAATTAGTCGGGAGAGTCTCTTTTTATGTATTTTCTGTAGTGCAACGCATATATTCAATTACGACGCATTATTTAACTGGTGCGATCATACCAGCACTAATGAACCAGATCCCATCATAACTCCGCAGCTAAGCGTGCTTGGGCGAGAATAGTACTAGGATCGGTGACCTCCTGGGAAGTCCTCCTGTTGCACCTTTATTTTTTGATTTATTTCGGATATTCTGGCCAGGTTTCAAAGCAACACGGGCAAGTTGACAAGAAATCGATTTTAGCGTTGTTCTTTTTATTTCTTCTAGGAAATATAAGGTTATTTGTTGTTTAGAAAACAAAATACAAAATACGTGGATCGAGCGAATTTCAATTAGTCGGGAGTGTCTCTTTTTATGTATTTTCTGTTGTGCAACGCATATATTCAATTACGACGCATTATTTAACAGGTGCGATCGTACCAGCACTAATGCACCGGATCCCATCAGAACTCCGCAGTCAAGCGTGCTTGGGCGAGAGTAGTACCAGGATGGGTGACCTCCTGGGAAGTCCTCGTGTTGCACCTTTTTTTTTTTGATTTATTTCGGATATTCTGGCCAAGTTTAGAAACAACATGGGCAAGTTGACAAGAAATCGATTTTAGCGTTGTTCTTTTTATTTGTTCTAGGAAATATAAGGTTATTTGTGGTTTAGAAAACAAAATACGTGGATCGAGCGGATTTCAATTAGTCGGGAGTGTCTCTTTTTATGTATTTTCTGTAGTGCAACGCATATATTCAATTACGACGCATTATTTAACAGGTGCGATCATACCAGCACTAATGCACCAAATCCCATCATAACGACGCAGTTAAGCGTGCTTGGGCGAGAATAGTACTAGGATGGGTGACCTGTTGGTAAGTCCTCGTGTTGCACCTTTTTTTTTTATTTATTTCGGATATTCTGGCCAGGTTTCGAAGCAACACGGGCAAGTTGAGCAGAAATCGATTTTAGCGTTGTTCTTTTTATTTGTTCTAGGAAATATAAGGTTATTTGTTGTTTAGAAAACAAAATACAAAATACGTGGATCGAGCGGATTTCAATTAGTCGGGAGTGTCTCTTTTTATGTATTCTCTGTAGTGCAACGCATATATTCAATTACGACGCATTATTTAACAGGTGCGATCATACCAGCATTAATGCACCGGATCCCATCAAAACTCTGCAGTTAAGCGAGCTTGGGTGAGAGTAGTACTAGGATGGGTGACCTCCTGGGAAGTCCTTGTGTTGCACCTTTTTTTTTTATTTATTTCGGATATTCTGGCCAAGTTTCGAAGCAACACGGGCAAGTTGACAAGAAATCAATTTTAGCGTTGTTCTTTTTATTTGTTCTAGGAAATATAAGGTTATTTGTTGTTTAGAAAACAAAATACAAAATACGTGGATCGAGCGGATTTCAATTAGTCGGGAGTGTCTCTTTTTATGTATTTTCTGTAGTGCAACGCATATATTCAATTACGACGCATTATTTAACAGGTGCGATCATACCAGCACTAATGCACCGGATCCCATCAGAACTCCGCAGCTAAGTGTGCTTGGGCGAGAGTAGTACCTGGATGGGTGACCTGTTGGGAAGTCCTCGTGTTGCACCTTTTTTTTTTATTTATTTCGGATATTCTGGCCAAGTTTCGAAGCAACACGGGCAAGTTGACAAGAAATCAATTTTAGCGTTGTTCTTTTTATTTGTTCTAGGAAATATAAGGTTATTTGTTGTTTAGAAAACAATATACAAAATACGTGGATCGAGCGGATTTCAATTAGTCGGGAGTGTCTCTTTTTATGTATTTTCTGTAGTGCAACGCATATATTCAATTACGACGCATTATTTAACAAGTGCGATCATACCAGCACTAATGCACCAGATCCCATCAGAACTCCACAGTTAAGCGTGCTTGGGCGAGAATAGTACTAAGATGGCTGACCTCCTTGGAAGTCCTCGTGTTGCACCTTTTTTTATTTTATTTATTTCGGATATTCTGGCCAAGTTTCGAAGCAACACGGGCAAGTTGACAAGAAATTGATTTTAGTGTTGTTCTTTTTATTTGTTCTAGGAAATATAAGGTTATTTGTTGTTTAGAAAACAAAATACAAAATACGTGGATCGAGCGGATTTCAATTAGTCGGGAGAGTCTCTTTTTATGTATTTTCTGTAGTGCAACGCATATATTCAATTACGACGCATTATTTAATAGGTGCGATCATACCAGCACTAATGCACCAGATCCCATCAGAACTCTGCAGTGAAGCGTGCTTGGGCGAGAGTAGTACTAGGATGGGTGACCTCCTGGGAAGTCCTCGTGTTGCACCTTTGTTTTTTGATTTATTTCGGATATTCTGGCCAAGTTTCGAAGCAACACGGGCAAGTTGACAAGAAATCAATTTTAGCGTTGTTCTTTTTATTTGTTCTAGGAAATATAAGGTTATTTGTTGTTTAGAAAACAATATACAAAATACGTGGATCGAGCGGATTTCAATTAGTCGGGAGTGTCTCTTTTTATGTATTTTCTGAAGTGCAACGGATATATTCAATTACGACGCATTATTTAACAGGTGCGATCATACCAGTACTAATGCACCGGATCCCATCAGAACTCCACAGTTAAGCGTGCTTGGGCGAGAATAGTACTAAGATGGGTGACCTCCTTGGAAGTCCTCGTGTTGCACCTTTTTTTTTTATTTATTTCGGATATTCTGGCCAAGTTTCGAAGCAACACGGGCAAGTTGAGCAGAAATCGATTTTAGCGTTGTTCTTTTTATTTGTTCTAGGAAATATAAGGTTATTTGTTGTTTAGAAAACAAAATACAAAATACGTGGATCGAGCGGATTTCAATTAGTCGGGAGAGTCTCTTTTTATGTATTTTCTATAGTGCAACGCATATATTCAATTACGACGCATTATATAACAGGTGCGATCATACCAGCACTAATGCACCAGATCCCATCAGAACTCTGCAGTGAAGCGTGCTTGGGCGAGAGTAGTACTAGGATGCGTGACCTCCTGGGAAGTCCTCGTGTTGCACCTTTTTTTTTGATTTATTTCGGATATTCTGGCCAAGTTTCGAAGCAACACGGGCAAGTTGACAAGAAATCAATTTTAGCGTTGTTCTTTTTATTTGTTCTAGGAAATATAAGGTTATTTGTTGTTTAGAAAACAAAATACAAAATACGTGGATCGAGCGGATTTCAATTAGTCGGGAGTGTCTCTTTTTATGTATTTTCTGTAGTGCAACGCATATATTCAATTACGATGCATTATTTAACAGGTGCGATCATACCAGCACTAATCCATCGGATCCCATCAGAACTCCGCAGTAAAGCGTGTTTGGGCGAGAGTAGTACTAGGATGGGTGACCTCCTGGGAAGTCCTCGTGTTGCACATTTTTTTTTTGATTTATTTCAGATATTCTGGCCAAGTTTCGAAGTAACACGGGCAAGTTGACAAGAAATCGATTTTAGCGTTGTTCTTTTTATTTGTTCTAGGAAATATAAGGTTATTTGTTTTTTAGAAAACAAAATACAAAATACGTGGATCGAGCGGATTTCAATTAGTCGGAAGTGTCTCTTTTTATGTATTTTCTGTAGTGCAACACATATATTCAATTACGACGCATTATTTAACAGGTGCGATCATACCAGCACTAATGCATCGGATCCCATCAGAACTCTGCAGTCAAGCGTGCTTGGGGGAGAGTAGTACTAGGATGGGTGACCTCCTGGGAAGTCCTCGTGTTGCACCTTTTTTTTTGATTTATTTCGGATATTCTGGCCATGTTTCGAAGCACCACGGGCAAGTTGACAAGAAATCGATTTTAGCGTTGTTCTTTTTATTTGTTCTAGGAAATATAAGGTTATTTGTTGTTTAGAAAACAAATACGTGGATCTAGCGGATTTCAATTAGTCGGGAGTGTCTCTTTTTATGTATGTTCTGTAGTGCAACGCATATATTCAATTACGACGCATTATTTAACAGGTGCGATCATACCAGCACTAATGCATCGGATCCCATCAGAACTCTGCAGTCAAGCGTGCTTGGGGGAGAGTAGTACTAGGATGGGTGACCTCCTGGGAAGTCCTCGTGTTGCACCTTTATTTTTTATTTATTTCGGATATTCTGGCCAAGTTTCGAAGCACCACGGGCAAGTTGACAAGAAATCGATTTTAGCGTTGTTCTTTTTATTTGTTCTAGGAAATATAAGGTTATTTGTTGTTTAGAAAACAAAATACGTGGATCGAGCGGATTTCAATTAGTCGGGAGTGTCTCTTTTTATGTATTTTCTGTAGTGCAACGCATATATTCAATTACGACGCATTATTAAACAGGTGCGATCATACCAGCACTAATGCACCGGATCCCATCAGAACTCCGCAGTTAAGCGTGTTTGCGCGAGAGTAGTACTAGGATGGGTGACCTCTTGGGAAGTCCTCGTGTTGCACTTTTTTTTTTTGATTTATTTCGGATATTCTGGCCAAGTTTCGAAGCAACACGGGCAAGTTGACAAGAAATCGATTTTAGCGTTGTTCTTTTTATTTGTTCTAGGAAATATAAGGTTATTTGTTGTTTAGAAAACAAAATACAAAATACGTGGATCGAGCGGATTTCAATTAGTCGGGAGTGTCTCTTTTTATGTATTCTCTGTAGTGCAACGCATATATTCAATTACAACGCATTATTTAATAGGTGTGATCATACCAGCACTAATGCACCGGATCCCATCAAAACTCTGCAGTTAAGCGAGCTTGGGTGAGAGTAGTACTAGGATGGGTGACTTCTTGGGAAGTCCTCGTGTTGCACCTTTTTTTTTATTTATTTCGGATATTCTGGCCAAGTTTCGAAGCAACACGGGCAAGTTGACAAGAAATCGATTTTAGCGTTGTTCTTTTTATTTGTTCTAGGAAATATAAGGTTATTTGTTGTTTAGAAAACAAAATACAAAATACGTGGATCGAGCGGATTTCAATTAGTCGGGAGAGTCTCTTTTTATGTATTTTCTGTAGTGCAACGCATATATTCAATTACGACGCATTATTTAACTGGTGCGATCATACCAGCACTAATGAACCAGATCCCATCATAACTCCGCAGCTAAGCGTGCTTGGGCGAGAATAGTACTAGGATGGGTGACCTCCTGGGAAGTCCTCCTGTTGCACCTTTATTTTTTGATTTATTTCGGATATTCTGGCCAGGTTTCAAAGCAACACGGGCAAGTTGACAAGAAATCGATTTTAGCGTTGTTCTTTTTATTTCTTCTAGGAAATATAAGGTTATTTGTTGTTTAGAAAACAAAATACAAAATACGTGGATCGAGCGAATTTCAATTAGTCGGGAGTGTCTCTTTTTATGTATTTTCTGTTGTGCAACGCATATATTCAATTACGACGCATTATTTAACAGGTGCGATCGTACCAGCACTAATGCACCGGATCCCATCAGAACTCCGCAGTCAAGCGTGCTTGGGCGAGAGTAGTACCAGGATGGGTGACCTCCTGGGAAGTCCTCGTGTTGCACCTTTTTTTTTTTGATTTATTTCGGATATTCTGGCCAAGTTTAGAAACAACATGGGCAAGTTGACAAGAAATCGATTTTAGCGTTGTTCTTTTTATTTGTTCTAGGAAATATAAGGTTATTTGTGGTTTAGAAAACAAAATACGTGGATCGAGCGGATTTCAATTAGTCGGGAGTGTCTCTTTTTATGTATTTTCTGTAGTGCAACGCATATATTCAATTACGACGCATTATTTAACAGGTGCGATCATACCAGCACTAATTCACCGGATCCCATCAGAACTCTGCAGTTAAGCGTGCTTGGGCGAAAGCAGTACTGGGATGGGTGACCTCTTGGGAAGTCCTTGTGTTGCACCTTTTTTTTTGATTTATTTCGGATATTCTGGCCAAGTTTCGAAGCAACTTAGCCAAGTTGACAAGAAATCGATTTTAGCGTTGTTCTTTTTATTTGTTCTAGGAAATATAAGGTTATTTGTTGTTTAGAAAACAAAATACAAAATACGTGGATCGAGCGGATTTCAATTAGTCGGGAGTGTCTCTTTTTATGTATTTTCTGTAGTGCAACGCATATATTCAATTACGACGCATTATTTAACAGGTGCGATCATACCAGCACTAATGCACCAGATCCCATCAGAACTCTGCAGTTAAGCGTGCTTGGGCGAGAGTAGTACTAGGATGGGTGACCTCCTCGGAAGTCCTCGTGTTGCACCTTTTTTTTTTATTTCGGAGATTCTGGCCAAGTTTCGAAGCAACACGGGCAAGTTGACAAGAAATCGATTTTAGCGTTGTTCTTTTTATTTGTTCTAGGAAATATAAGGTTATTTGTTGTTTAGAAAACAAAATACAAAATACGTGGATCGAGCGGATTTCAATTAGTCGGGAGTGTCTCTTTTTATGTATTTTCTGTAGTGCAACGCATATATTCAATTACGACGCATTATTTAACAGGTGCGACCATACCAGCACTAATGCACTGGATCCCATAAGAACTCCGCAGTTAAGCGTGCTTGGGCGAGAGGAGTACTAGGATGGGCAACCTCTACGGAAGTCCTTGTGTTGCACCTTTTTTTTTGATTTATTTCGGATATTCTGGCCAAGTTTCGAAGCAACACGGGCAAGTTGACAAGAAATCGATTTTAGCGTTGTTCTTTTTATTTGTTCTAGGAAATATAAGGTTATTTGTTGTTTAGAAAACAAAATACAAAATACGTGGATCGAGCGGATTTCAATTAGTCGGGATTGTCTCTTTTTATGTATTTTCTGTAGTGCAATGCATATATTCAATTACGACGCATTATTTAACAGGTGCGATCATACCAGCACTAATGCACCGGATCCCATAAGAACTCCGCAGTTAAGCGTGCTTGGGCGAGAGCAGTACTAGGATGGGCGACCTCTTTGGAAGTCCTTGTGTTGCACCTTTTTTTTTGATTTATTTCGGATATTCTGGCCAAGTTTCGAAGCAACACGGGCAAGTTGACAAGAAATCGATTTTAGCGTTGTTCTTTTTATTTGTTCTAGGAAATATAAGGTTATTTGTTGTTTAGAAAACAAAATACAAAATACGTGGATCGAGCGGATTTCAATTAGTCGGGAGTGTCTCTTTTTATGTATTTTCTGTAGTGCAACGCATATATTCAATTACGACGCATTATTTAACAGGTGCGATCATACCAGCACTAATGCACCGGATCCCATCAGAACTCTGCAGTAAAGCACGCTTGGGCGAGAGTGGTACTAGGATGGGTGACCTCCTGGGAAGTCCCCGTGTTGCACCTTTTTTTTTGATTTATTTCGGATATTCTGGCCAAGTTTCGAAGCAACACGGGCAAGTTGACAAGAAATCGATTTTAGCGTTGTTCTTTTTATTTGTTCTAGGAAATATAAGGTTATTTGTTGTTTAGAAAACAAAATACAAAATACGTGGATCGAGCGGATTTCAATTAGTCGGGAGTGTCTCTTTTTATGTATTTTCTGTAGTGCAACGCATATATTCAATTACGACGCATTATTTAACAGGTGCGATCATACCAGCACTAATGCACTGGATCCCATCAGAACTCCGCAGTTAAGCGTGCTTGGGCGAGGGCAGTACTAGGATTGGTGACCTCTTGGGAAGTCCTTGTGTTGCACCTTTTTTTTTGATTTATTTCGGATATTCTGACCAAGTTTCGAAGCAACACGGGCAAGTTGACAAGAAATCGATTTTAGCGTTGTTCTTTTTATTTGTTCTAGGAAATATAAGGTTATTTGTTGTTTAGAAAACAAAATACAAAATACGTGGATCGAGCGGATTTCAATTAGTCGGGAGTGTCTCTTTTTATGTATTTTCTGTAGTGCAACGCATATATTCAATTACGACGCATTATTTAACAGTTGCGATCATACCAGCACTAATGCACCGGATCCCATCAGAACTCCGCAGGTAAGCGTGCTTGGGCGAGAGTAGTACTAGGATGGGTGACCTCCTGGGAATTCTTGTGTTGCACCTTTTTTTTTTATTTATTTCGGATATTCTGGCCAAGTTTCGAACAACACGGGCAAGTTGAAAAGAAATCGATTTTAGCGTTCTTCTTTTTCTTTGTTCTAGAAAATATAAGGTTATTTGTTGTTTAGAAAACAAAATACAAAATACGTGGATCGAGCGGATTTCAATTAGTCGGGAGTGTCTCTTTTTATGTATTTTCTGTAGTGCAACGCATATATTCAATTACGACGCATTATTTAAAAGGTGCGATCATACCAGCACTAATGCACCAGATCCCATTAGAACTCTGCAGTTAAGCGCGCTTGGGCTAGAGTAGTACTAGGATGGGTGACCTCCTGCGAAGTCCTCGTGTTGCACCTTTTTTTTTGATTTATTTCGGATATTCTGGCCAAGTTTCGAAGCAACAATGGCAAGTTGACAAGAAATCGATTTTAGCGTTGTTCTTTTTATTTGTTCTAGGAAATATAAGGTTATTTGTTGTTTAGAAAACAAAATACAAAATACGTGGATCGAGCGGATTTCAATTAGTCGGGAGTGTCTCTTTTTATGTATTTTCTGTAGTGCAACGCATATATTCAATTACGACGCATTATTTAACGGGTGCGATCATACCAGCACTAATGCAACGGATCCCATCAGAACTCCGCAGATAAGCGTGCTTTGGCGAGAATAGTACTAGGATGGGTGACCTCCTGGAAAGTCTTCGTGTTTCACCTTTTTTTTTTATTTATTTCGAATATTCTGGCCATGTATCGAAGCAACACGGGCAAGTTGACAAGAAATCGATTTTAGCGTTGTTCTTTTTATTTGTTCTAGGAAATATAAGGTTATTTGTTGTTTAGAAAACAAAATACAAAATACGTGGATCGAGCGGATTTCAATTAGTCGGGAGTGTCTCTTTTTATGTATTTTCTGTAGTGCAACGCATATATTCAATTACGACGCATTATTTAACAGGTGCGATCATACCAGCACTAATGCACCGGATCCCATCAGAACTCCGCAGCTAAGCGTGCTTGGGCGAGAGTAGTACTAGGATAGGTGACCTCCTGGGAAGTCCTCGTGTTGCACCTTTTTTTTTGATTTATTTCGGATATTCTGGCCAAGTTTCGAAGCAACACGGGCAAGTTGACAAGAAATCGATTTTAGCGTTGTTCTTTTTATTTGTTCTAGGAAATATAAGGTTATTTGTTGTTTAGAAAACAAAATTCAAAATACGTGGATCGAGCGGATTTCAATTAGTCGGGAGAGTCTCTTTTTATGTATTTTCTGTAGTGCAACGCATATATTCAATTACGACGCTTTATTTAACAGGTGCGATCATACCAGCACTAATGCACCAGATCCCATCAGAACTCTGTAGTGAAGCGTGCTTGGGCGAGAGTAGTACTAGGATGGGTGACCTCCTGGGAAGTCCTCGTGTTGCAGCTTTTTTTTTTATTTATTTCGGATATTCTGGCCAAGTTTCGAAGCAACACGGGCAAGTTGACAAGAAATCGATTTTAGCGTTGTTCTTTTTATTTGTTCTAGGAAATATAAGGTTATTTGTTGTTTAGAAAACAAAATACAAAATACGTGGATCGTGCGGATTTCAATTAGTTGAGAGTGTCGCTTTTTATGTATTTTCTTTAGTGCAACGCATATATTCAATTACGACGCATTATTTAACTGGTGCGATCATACCAGCACTAATGCACCAGATCCCATCATAACTTCGCAGTTAAGGGTGCTTGGGCGAGAATAGTACTAGGATGGGTGACCTCCTGGGAAGTCCTCGTGTTACACCTTTTTTTTTTATTTATTTCGGATATTCTGGCCAGGTTTCGAAGCAACACGGGCAAGTTAAGCAGAAATCGATTTTAGCGTTGTTCTTTTTATTTGTTCTAGGAAATATAAGGTTATTTGTTGTTTAGAAAACAAAATACAAAATACGTGGATCGAGCGGATTTCAATTAGTCGGGAGTGTCTCTTTTTATGTATTTTCTGTTGTGCAACGCATATATTCAATTACGACGCATTATTTAACAGGTGCGATCATACCAGCACTAATGCACCGGATCCCATCAGAACTTCGCAGATAAGCGTGCTTGGTTGAGAGTAGGACTAGGATGGGTGACCTCTTGAGAAGTCCCCGTGTTGCACCTTTTTTTTTGATTTATTTCGGATATTCTGGCCAAGTTTCGTAGCAACACGGGCAAGTTGACAAGAAATAGATTTTAGCGTTGTTCTTTTTATTTGTTCTAGGAAATATAAGGTTATTTGTTGTTTAGAAAACAAAATACAAAATACGTGGATCGAGTGAATTTCAATTAGTCGAGAGTGTCGCTTTTTATGTATTTTCTTTAGTGCAACGCATATATTCAATTACGACGCATTATTTAACTTGTGCGATCATACCAGCACTAATGCACCGGATCCCATCAAAATTCCGCAGTTAAGCGTGCTTGTGCGAGAATAGTACTAGGATGGGTGACCTCCTTGGAAGTCCTCGTGTTGCACCTTTTTTTTTTTTTATTT
>JBBPBQ010000441.1:0-10682 GCA_037974755.1 Cicer yamashitae | reverse complement strand
GTCCTCCCTAGGCTTATTCTAATCCAATTAGGGTTTTTAACCAATCTTGTGCATCCAATATGTGATTTTGTGTCATTTTGTGTCATTTGTTGAACATTTAGGTCATTTTGGTCCTCCCTAGGCCTATTCTAATCCAATTAGGGTTTTTAACAAATCTTGTGCATCCAATATGTGATTTTCTGTCATTTTGTGTCATTAGTTGAACATTTAGGTCATTTTCGTCCTTCCTAGGCTTATTATAATCCAATTAGGGTTTTTAACCAATCTTGTGCATCGAATATGTGATTTGGTGTCATTGGTTGAACATTTAGGTCATTTTCGTCCTCCTTAGGCTTATTGTAATCCAATTAGGGTTTTTAACCAATCTTGTGCGTCCAATATGTGATTTTGTATCATTTTGTGTCATTGGTTGAACATTTAGGTCACTTTCGTCCTCCCTAGGCTTATTCTAATCCAATTAGGGTTTTTAACCAATCTTGTGCATCCAATATGTGATTTTGTATCATTTTGTGTCATTGGTTGAACATATAGGTCATTTTCGTCCTCCATAGGCTTATTCTAATCCAATTAGGGTTTTTAACCAATCTTGTGCATCCAATATGTAATTTTGTGTCATTTTGTGTCATTGGTTGAAGATTTAGGTCATTTTCGTCCTCCCTAGGCTTATTCTATTCCAATTAGGGTTTTTAACCAATCTTGTGCAACCAATATGTGATTTTGTGTCATTAGTTGAACATTTAGGTCATTTTCGTCCTCCCTAGGCTTATTCTGATCCAATTAGGGTTTTTAACCAATCTTGTGCATCCAATATGTGATTTTGTGTCATTTTGTGTCATTGGTTGAACATTTAGGTCAGTTTCGTCCTCCCTAGGCTTATTCTAATCCAATTAGGGTTTTTAACCAATCTTGTGCATCCAATATGTGATTTTGTATCATTTTGTGTCATTGGTTGAACATATAGGTCATTTTCGTCCTCCATAGGCTTATTCTAATCCAATTAGGGTTTTTAACCAATCTTGTGCATCCAATATGTAATTTTGTGTCATTTTGTGTCATTGGTTGAAGATTTAGGTCATTTTCGTCCTCCCTAGGCTTATTCTAATCCAATTAGGGTTTTTAACCAATCTTGTGCATCCAATATGTCATTTTGTGTCATTGGTTGAATATTTAGGTCATTTTCGTCCTCCCTAGGCTTATTCTAATCCAATTAGGGTTTTTAACCAATCTTGTGCAACCAATATGTGATTTTGTGTCATTGGTTGAACATTTAGGTCATTTTCGTCCTCCCTAGGCTTATTCTAATCCAATTTGGGTTTTTAGCCAATCTTGTGCATCCAATATGTGATTTTGTGTCATTGGTTGAACATTTAGGTCATTTTCGTTCTCCCTAGGCTTATTCTAATCCAATTAGGGTTTTTAACCAATCTTGTGCAACCAATATGTGATTTTGTGTCATTGGTTGAACATTTAGGTCATTTTCGTCCTCCCTAGGCTTATTCTAATCCAATTAGGGTTTTTAACCAATCTTGTGCATCCATTATGTGATTTTGTGTCATTTTGTGTCATTGGTTGAACATTTAGGTCATTTTCGTCCTCCCGAGGATTATTCTAATCCAATCAGGGTTTTTAACCAATCTTGTGCATCCACTATGTGATTTTGTGATTGGTTGAACATTTAGGTCATTTTCGTCCTCCCTAGGCTTATTCTAATCCAATTAGGGTTTTCAACCAATCTTGTGCATCCAATATGTGATTTCGTATCATTTTGTGTCATTGGTTGAACATTTAGGTCATTTGCGTCCTCCCTAGGCTTATTCTAATCCAATAAGGGTTTTTAATCAATCTTGTGCATCCAATATGTAATTTTGTGTCATTGGTTGAACATTTAGGTCTTTTTTGTCCTCCCTAGGCTTATTCTAATCCAATTAGGGTTTTTAACCAATCTTGTGCATCCAATATGTGATTTTGTGTCATTGGTTGAACATTTAGGTCATTTTCGTCCTCCCTAGGCTTATTCTAATCCAATTAGGGTTTTTAACCAATCTTGTGCTTTCAATATGTGATTCTGTGTCATTAGTTGAACATTTAGGTCATTTTCGTCCTCCCTAGGCTTATTCTGATCCAATTAGGGTTTTTAACCAATCTTGTGCATCTAATATGTGATTTTGTGTCATTTTGTGTCATTGGTTGAACATTTAGCTCAGTTTCGTCCTCCCTAGGCTTATTCTAATCCAATTAGGGTTTTTTTATCAATCTTGTGCATCCAATATGTATATTTGTGTCATTTTGTGTCATTGGTTGAACATTTAGGTCATTTTTGTCCTCCCTAGGCTTATTCTAATCCATTTAGGGTTTTTAACCAATCTTGTGCATCCAATATGTGATTTTGTGTCATTGGTTGAACATTTAGGTCATTTTCGTCCTCCCTAGGCTTATTCTAATCCAATTAGGGTTTTTAACCAATCTTGTGCAACCAATATGTGATTTTGTGTCATTGGTTGAACATTTAGGTCATTTTCGTCCTCCCTAGGCTTATTCTAATCCAATTAGTGTTTTTAACCAATCTTGTGCATCCATTATGTGATTTTGTGTCATTTTGTGTCATTGGTTGAACATTTAGGTCATTTTCGTCCTCCCTAGGATTATTCTAATCCAATCAGGGTTTTTAACCAATCTTGTGCATCCAATATGTGATTTTGTAATTGGTTGAACATTTAGGTCATTTTCGTCCTCCCTAGGCTTATTATAATCCAATTAGGGTTTTTAACCAATCTTGTGCATCGAATATGTGATTTGGTGTCATTGGTTGAACATTTAGGTCATTTTCGTCCTCCCTAGGCTTATTCTAATCCAATTAGGGTTTTTAACCAATCTTGTGCAACCAATATGTGATTTTGTGTCATTGGTTGAACATTTAGGTCATTTTCGTCCTCCCTAGGCTTATTCTAATCCAATTTGGGGTTTTAACCAATCTTGTGCATCCAATATGTGATTTTGTGTCATTGGTTGAACATTTAGGTCATTTTCGTCCTCCCTAGGCTTATTCTAATCCAATTAGGGTTTTTAACCAATCTTGTGCATCCAATATGTGATTTTGTGTCATTGGTTGAACATTTAGGTCATTTTCGTCCTCGCTATGCTTATTCTAATCCAATTCGGGTTTTTAACCAATCTTGTGCATCCAATATGTGATTTTGTGTCATTGGTCGAACATTTAGGTCATTTTCGTCCCCCCTAGGCTTATTCTAATCCAATTAGGGTTTTTAACCAATCTTGTGCATCCAATATGTGAATTTGTGTCATTTTGTGTCATTGGTTGAACATTTAGGTCATTTTCGTCCTCCCTAGGCTTATTCTAATCCAATTAGGGTTTTTAACCAATCTTGTGCATCCAATATGTGATTTTGTGTCATTGGTTGAACATTTAGGTCATTTTCGTCCTCCCTTGGCTAATTCTAATCCAATTAGGGTTTTTAACCAATCTTGTGCATCCAATATGAGATTTTGTGTCATTTTGTGTCATTGGTTGAACATTTAGGTCATTTTCGTTCTCCCTAGGCTTATTCTAATCCAATTAGGGTTTTTAACCAATCTTGTGCATCCAATATGTGATTTTGTGTCATTTTGTGTCATTGGTTGAACATTTAGGTCATTTTCGTCCTCCCTAGGCTTATTCTAATCCAATTAGGGTTTTTAACCAATCTTGTGCATCTAATAAGTGATTTTGTGTCATTGGTAATCCAATTAGGTCATTTTCGTCCTCGCTAGGCTTATTCTAATCCAATTAGGGTTTTTAACCAATCTTGTGCATCCAATATGTGATTTTGTGTCATTGGTTGAACATTTAGTTCATTTTCGTCCTCCCTAGGCTTATTCTAATCCAATTAGGGTTTTTAACCAATCTTGTGCAACCAATATGTGATTTTGTGTCATTGGTTGAACATTTAGGTCATTTTCGTCCTCCCTAGGCTTATTCTAATCCAATTAGGGTTTTTAACCAATCTTGTGCAACCAATATGTGATTTTGTGTCATTGGTTGAACATTTAGGTCATTTTCGTCCTCCCTAGGCTTATTCTAATCAAATTAGAGTTTTTAACCAATCTTGTGCATCCAATATGTGATTTTGTGTCATTTTGTGTCATTGGTTGAACATTTAGGTCACTTTCGTCCTCCCTAGGCTTATTCTAATCCAATTAGGGTTTTTAACCAATCTTGTGCATCCAATATGTGATTTTGTATCATTTTGTGTCATTGGTTGAACATATAGGTCATTTCCGTCCTCCACAGGCTTATTCTAATCCAATATGGGTTTTTAACCAATCTTGTGCATCCAATATGTAATTTTGTGTCATTTTGTGTCATTGGTTGAAGATTTAGGTCATTTTCGTCCTCCCTAGGCTTATTCTAATCCAATTAGGGTTTTTAACCAATCTTGTGCATCCAATATGTGACTTTGTGTCATTGGTTGAATATTTAGGTCATTTTTGTCCTCCCTAGGCTTATTCTAATCCAATTAGGGTTTTTAACCAATCTTGTGCAACCAATATGTGATTTTGTGTCATTGGTTGAACATTTAGGTCATTTTCGTCCTCCCTAGGCTTATTCTAATCCAATTAGGGTTTTTAACCAATCTTGTGCATCCAATATGTGATTTTGTATCATTTTGTGTCATTGGTAGAACATTTAGGTCATTTTTGTCCTCCCTAGGCTTATTCTAATCCAATTAGGGTTTTTTTTATCAATCTTGTGCATCCAATATGTAATTTTGTGTCATTTTGTGTCATTGGTTGAATATTTAGGTCATTTTTGTCCTCCCTAGGCTTATTCTAATCCAATTAGGGTTTTTAACCAATCATGTGCATCCAATATGTGATTTTGTGTCATTGGTTGAACATTTAGGTCATTTTCGTCCTCCCTAGGCTTATTCTAATCCAATTAGGGTTTTTAACCAATCTTGTGCAACCAATATGTGATTTTGTGTCATTTTGTGTCATTGGTTGAACATTTAGGTCATTTTCGTCCTCCCTAGGCTTATTCTGATCCAATTAGGGTTTTTAACCAATCTTGTGCATCTAATATGTGATTTTGTGTCATTTTGTGTCATTGGTTGAACATTTAGGTCAGTTTCGTCCTCCCTAGGCTTATTCTAATCCAATTAGGGTTTTTTTATCAATCTTGTGCATCCAATATGTATATTTGTGTCATTTTGTGTCATTGGTTGAACATTTAGGTCATTTTTGTCCTCCCTAGTCTTATTCTAATCCATTTAGGGATTTTAACCAATCTTGTGCATCCAATATGTGATTTTGTGTCAATTGTTGAACATTTAGGTCATTTTCGTCCTCCCTAGGCTTATTCTAATCCAATTAGGGTTTTTAACCAATCTTGTGCAACCAATATGTGATTTAGTGTCATTGGTTGAACATTTAGGTCATTTTCGTCCTCCCTAGGCTTATTCTAATCCAATTAGGGTTTTTAACCAATCTTGTGCATCCAATATGTGATTTTGTATCATTTTGTGTCATTGGTTGAACATATAGGTCATTTCCGTCCTCCATAGGCTTATTCTAATCCAATTAGGGTTTTTAACCAATCTTGTGCATCCAATATGTAATTTTGTGTCATTTTGTGTCATTGGTTGAAGATTTAGGTCATTTTCGTCCTCCCTAGGCTTATTCTAATCCAATTAGGGTTTTTAACCAATCTTGTGCATCCAATATGTGACTTTGTGTCATTGGTTGAATATTTAGGTCATTTTTGTCCTCCCTAGGCTTATTCTAATCCAATTAGGGTTTTTAACCAATCTTGTGCATCGAATATGTGTTTTTTTGTCATTTTGTGTCATTTGTTGAACATTTAGGTCATTTTGGTCCTCCCTAGGCTTATTCTAATCCAATTAGGGTTTTTAACAAATCTTGTGCATCCAATATGTGATTTTCTGTCATTTTGTGTCATTAGTTGAACATTTAGGTCATTTTCGTCCTTCCTAGGCTTATTATAATCCAATTAGGGTTTTTAACCAATCTTGTGCATCCAATATGTGATTTGGTGTCATTGGTTGAACATTTAGGTCATTTTCGTCCTCCCTAGGCTTATTCTAATCCAATTAGGGTTTTTAACCAATCATGTGCATCCAATATGTGATTTTGTGTCATTGGTTGAACATTTAGGTCATTTTCGTCCTCCCTAGGCTTATTCTAATCCAATTAGGGTTTTTAACCAATCTTGTGCAACCAATATGTGATTTTGTGTCATTGGTTGAACATTTAGGTCATTTTCGTCCTCCCTAGGCTTATTCTTATCCAATTAGGGTTTTTAACCAATCTTGTGCAACCAATATGTGATTTTTTGTCATTAGTTGAACATTTAGGTCATTTTCGTCCTCCCTAGGCTTATTCTGATCCAATTAGGGGTTTTAACAATTCTTGTGCATCCATTATGTGATTTTGTGTCATTTTGTGTCATTGGTTGAACATTTAGGTCATTTTCGTCCTCCCTAGGATTATTCTAATCCAATCAGGGTTTTTAACTAATCTTGTGCATCCAATATGTGATTTTGTGATTGGTTGAACATTTAGGTCATTTTCGTCCTCCCTAGGCTTATTCTAATCCAATTAGGGTTTTCAACCAATCTTGTGCATCCAATATGTGATTTCGTATCATTTTGTGTCATTTGTTGAACATTTAGGTCATTTTCGTCGTCCCTAGGCTTATTCTAATCCAATAAGGGTTTTTAATCAATCTTGTGCATCCAATATGTAATTTTGTGTCATTGGTTGAACATTTAGGTCTTTTTTGTCCTCCCTAGGCTTATTCTAATCCAATTAGGGTTTTTAACCAATCTTGTGCATCCAATATGTGATTTTGTGTCATTGGTTGAACATTTAGGTCATTTTCGTCCTCCCTAGGCTTATTCTAATCCAATTAGGGTTTTTAACCAATCTTGTGCTTTCAATATGTGATTCTGTGTCATTAGTTGAACATTTAGGTCATTTTCGTCCTCCCTAGGCTTATTCTGATCCAATTAGGGTTTTTAACCAATCTTGTGCATCTAATATGTGATTTTGTGTCATTTTGTGTCATTGGTTGAACATTTAGCTCAGTTTCGTCCTCCCTAGGCTTATTCTAATCCAATTAGGGTTTTTTTATCAATCTTGTGCATCCAATATGTATATTTGTGTCATTTTGTGTCATTGGTTGAACATTTAGGTCATTTTTGTCCTCCCTAGGCTTATTCTAATCCATTTAGGGTTTTTAACCAATCTTGTGCATCCAATATGTGATTTTGTGTCATTGGTTGAACATTTAGGTCATTTTCGTCCTCCCTAGGCTTATTCTAATCCAATTAGGGTTTTTAACCAATCTTGTGCAACCAATATGTGATTTTGTGTCATTGGTTGAACATTTAGGTCATTTTCGTCCTCCCTAGGCTTATTCTAATCCAATTAGGGTTTTTAACCAATCTAGTGCATCCAATATGTGATTTTGTGTCATTTTGTGTCATTGGTTGAACATTTAGGTCATTTTCATCCTCCCTAGGCTTATTCTAATCCAATTAGGGTTTTTAACCAATCTTGTGCATCCAATATGTGATTTTGTGTCATTTTGTGTCATTGGTTGAACATATCGGTCATTTTCGTCCTCCCTAGGCTTATTCTAATCCAATTAGAGTTTTTAACCAATCTTGTGCATCCAATATGTGATTTTGTGTCATTGGTTGAACATTTAGGTCATTTTCGTCCTCCCTAGGCTTATTCTAATCCAATTAGGGTTTTTAACCAATCTTGTGCATCCAATATGTGATTTTGTGTCATTGGTTGAACATTTAGGTCATTTTCGTCCTCCCTAGGCTTATTCTAATCCAATTAGGGTTTTTAACCAATATTGAGCATCCAATATGTGATTTTGTGTCATTTTGTGTCATTGGTTGAACATTTAGGTCATTTTCGTCCTCCCTAGGCTTATTCTAATCCAATTAGGGTTTTTAACCAATCTTGTGCATCCAATATGTGATTTTGTGTCATTGGTTGAACATTTAGGTCATTTTCGTCCTCCCTAGGCTTATTCTAATCCAATTAGGGTTTTTAACCAATCTTGTGCATCCAATATGTGATTTTGTGTCATTGGTTGAACATTTAGGTCATTTTCATGCTCCAAAGGCTTATTCTAATCCAATTAGGGTTTTTAACCAATCTTGTGCATCCAATATGTGATTTTGTGTCATTGGTTGAACATTTAGGTCATTTTCGTCCTCCCTAGGCTTATTCTAATCCAATTAGGGTTTTTAACCAATCTTGTGCATCCAATATGTGATTTTTTGTCATTGGTTGAATATTTAGGTCATTTTTGTCCTCCCTAGGCTTATTCTAATCCAATTAGGGTTTTTAACCAATCTTGTGCATCCAATATGTGATTTTGTGTCATTGGTTGAACATTTAGGTCATTTTCGTCCTCCCTAGGCTTATTCTAATCCAATTAGGGTTTTTAACCAATCTTGTGCATCCAATATGTGATTTTGTGTCATTGGTTGAACATTTAGGTCATTTTCGTCCTCCCTAGGCTTATTCTAATCCAATTAGGGTTTTTAACCAATCTTGTGCATCCAATATGTGATTTTGTGTCTGTGGTTGAACATTTAGGTCATTTTCGTCCTCCCTAGGCTTATTCTAATCCAATTAGGGTTTTTAACCAATCTTGTGCAACCAATATGTGATTTTGTGTCATTGGTTGAACATTTAGGTCATTTTCGTCCTCCCTAGGCTTATTCTAATCCAATTAGGGTTTTTAACCAATCTTGTGCATCCATTATGTGATTTGGTGTCATTTTGTGTCATTGGTTGAACATTTAGGTCATTTTCGTCCTCCCTAGGATTATTCTAATCCAATCAGGGTTTTTAACCAATCTTGTGCATCCAATATGTGATTTTGTGATTGGTTGAACATTTAGGTCATTTTCGTCCTCCCTAGGCTTATTCTAATCCAATTAGGGTTTTCAACCAATCTTGTGCATCCAATATGTGATTTCGTATCATTTTTTGTCATTGGTTGAACATTTAGGTCATTTTCGTCCTCCCTAGGCTTATTCTAATCCAATTAGGGTTTTTAACCAATCTTGTGCATCCAATATGTGATTTTGTGATTGGTTGAACATTTAGGTCATTTTCGTCCTCCCTAGGCTTATTCTAATCCAATTAGGGTTTTCAACCAATCTTGTGCATCCAATATGTGATTTCATATTATTTTGTGTCATTGGTTGAACATTTAGGTCATTTTCGTCCTCCGTAGGCTTATTCTAATCCAATAAGGGTTTTTAATCAATCTCGTGCATCCAATATGTAATTTTGTGTCATTGGTTGAACATTTAGGTCTTTTTTGTCCTCCCAAGGCTTAT
Organism: Cicer yamashitae; assembly: GCA_037974755.1. Classification (NCBI taxonomy): domain Eukaryota; kingdom Viridiplantae; phylum Streptophyta; class Magnoliopsida; order Fabales; family Fabaceae; genus Cicer; species Cicer yamashitae. Next base: position 1,290 of record JBBPBQ010000441.1, on the reverse strand, counting down.
TCTAATCCAATTAGGGTTTTTAACCAATCTTGTGCATCCAATATGTGATTTTGTGTCATTGGTTGAACATTTAGGTCATTTTCGTCCTCCCTAGGCTTATTCTAATCCAATTAGGGTTTTTAACCAATCTTGTGCAACCAATATGTGATTTTGTGTCATTAGTTGAACATTTAGGTCATTTTCGTCCTCCCTATGCTTATTCTGATCCAATTAGGGTTTTTAACCAATCTTGTGCATCTAATATGTGATTTTGTGTCATTTTGTGTCATTGGTTGAACATTTAGGTCAGTTTCGTCCTCCCTAGGCTTATTCTAATCCAATTAGGGTTTTTTTATCAATCTTGTGCATCCAATATGTATATTTGTGTCATTTTGTGTCATTGGTTGAACATTTAGGTCATTTTTGTCCTCCCTAGTCTTATTCTAATCCATTTAGGGATTTTAACCAATCTTGTGCATCCAATATGTGATTTTGTGTCAATTGTTGAACATTTAGGTCATTTTCGTCCTCCCTAGGCTTATTCTAATCCAATTAGGGTTTTTAACCAATCTTGTGCAACCAATATGTGATTTTGTGTCATTGGTTGAACATTTAGGTCATTTTCGTCCTCCCTAGGCTTATTCTAATCCAATTAGGGTTTTTAACCAATCTTGTGCATCCAATATGTGATTTTGTATCATTTTGTGTCATTGGTTGAACATATAGGTCATTTTCGTCCTCCATAGGCTTATTCTAATCCAATTAGGGTTTTTAACCAATCTTGTGCATCCAATATGTAATTTTGTGTCATTTTGTGTCATTGGTTGAAGATTTAGGTCATTTTCGTCCTCCCTAGGCTTATTCTAATCAAATTAGGGTTTTTAACCAATCTTGTGCATCCAATATGTGACTTTGTGTCATTGGTTGAATATTTAGGTCATTTTTGTCCTCCCTAGGCTTATTCTAATCCAATTAGGGTTTTTAACCAATCTTGTGCATCCAATATGTGATTTTGTGTCATTTTGTGTCATTTGTTGAACATTTAGGTCATTTCGGTCCTCCCTAGGCTTATTCTAATCCAATTAGGGTTTTTAACAAATCTTGTGCATCCAATATGTGATTTTCTGTCATTTTGTGTCATTAGTTGAACATTTAGGTCATTTTCGTCCTTCCTAGGCTTATTATAATCCAATTAGGGTTTTTAACCAATCTTGTGCATCCAATATGTGATTTGGTGTCATTGGTTGAACATTTAGGTCATTTTCGTCCTCCCTAGGCTTATTCTAATCCAATTAGGGTTTTTAACCAATC
>JBBPBQ010000437.1:0-10729 GCA_037974755.1 Cicer yamashitae | reverse complement strand
AAATGTTCAACCAATGACACAAAATCACATATTGGATGCACAAGATTGGTTAAAAACCCTAATTGGATTAGAATAAGCCTAGGGAGGACGAAAATGACCTAAATGTTCAACCAATAACACAAAATGACACAAAATCACATATTGAATGCACAAGATTGGTTAAAAACCCTAATTGGATTAGAATCAGCTTAGGGAGGACGAAAATGACCTAAATGTTCAACCAATGACACAAAATGACACAAAATCACATATTGGATGCAAAGATTGGTTAAAAACCCTAGTTGGATTAGAATAAGCCTAGGGAGGACGAAAATGACATAAATGTTCAACCAATAACACAAAATGACACAAAATCACATATTGGATGGACAAGATTGGTTAAAAACCCTAATTGGATTAGAATAAGCCTAGGGAGGACGAAAATGACCTAAATGTTCAACCAATGACACAAAATGACAAAAAATCACATATTGGATGCACAAGATTGGTTAAAAACCCTAATTGGATTAGGAATAAGCCTTGCGAGGACGAAAATGAACTAAATGTTCAACCAATGACATAAAATCACATATTGGATGCACAAGATTGGTTAAAAACGCTAATTGGATTAGAATAAGCCTAGGGAGGACGAAAATGACCTAAATGTTCAACCAATAACACAAAATGACACAAAATCACATATTGAATGCACAAGATTGGTTAAAAACCCTAATTGGATTAGAATCAGCCTAGGGAGGACGAAAATGACCTAAATGTTCAACCAATGACACAAAATGACACAAAATCACATATTGGATGCACAAGATTGGTTAAAACCCTAATTGGATTAGAATAAGCCTAGGGAGGACGAAAATGACCTAAATGTTCAACCAACAACACAAAATGACACAAAATCACATATTGGATGCACAAGATTGGTTTAAAACCCTAATTGGATTAGAATAAGCCTAGGGGAAAATGACCTAAATGTTCAACCAATGACACAAAATCACATATTGGATGCACAAGATTGGTTAAAAACCCTAATTGGATTAGAATAAGCCTAGGGAGGACGAAAATGACCTAAATGTTCAACCAATGACACAAAATGACACAAAATCACATATTGGATGCTCAAGATTGGTTAAAAACCCTAATTCGATTAGAATAAGCCTAGGGAGGACGAAAATGACCTAAATGTTCAACCAATGACACTAAATCACATATTGGATGCACAAGATTGGTTAAAAACCCTAATTGGATTAGAATAAGTCTAGGGAGGACGAAAATGACCTAAATGTTCAACCAATGACACAAAATCACATATTGGATGCACAAGATTGGTTAAAAACCCTAATTGGATTAGAATAAGCTTAGGGAGGACGAAAATGACCTAAATGTTCAACCAATGACACAAAATGACACAAAATCACATATTGGATGCACAAGATTGGTTAAAAACCCTTATTGGATTAGGATAAGCCTAGGGAAGACGAAAATGACCTAAATGTTCAACCAATGACACAAAATCACATATTGGATGCACAAGATTGGTTAAAAACCCGAATTGGATTAGAAAAAGCCTAGCGAGGACGAAAATGACCTAAATGTTCAACCAATGACACAAAATCACATATTGGATGCACAAGATTGGTTAAAAACCCTAATTGGATTAGAATAAGCCTTGGGAGGACGAAAATGACCTAAATGTTCAACCAATGACACAATCACATATTGGATGCACAAGATTGGTTAAAAACGCTAATTGGATTAGAATAAGCCTAGGGAGGAAGAAAATGACCTAAATGTTCAACCAATGACACAAAATGACACAAAATCACATATTGGATGCACAAGATTGGTTAAAAACCATAATTGGTTTAGAATAAGCCAAGGGAGGACGAAAATGACCTAAATGTTCAACCAATGACACAAAATGACACAAAATCACATATTGGATGCACAAGATTGGTTAAAAACCCTAATTGGATTAGAATAAGCCAAGGGAGGACGAAAATGACCCAAAGGTTCAACCAATGACACAAAATGACACAAAATCACATATTGGATGCACAAGATTGGTTAAAAACGCTAATTGGATTAGAATAAGCCTAGGGAGGACTAAAATGACCTAAATGTTCAACCAATGACACAAAATCACATATTGAATGCACAAAATTGGTTAAAAACCCTAATTGGATTAGAATAAGCCTAGGGAGGACGAAAATGGCCTAAATGTTCAACCAATGACACAAAATGACACAAATTCAGATATTGGATGCACAAGATTTGTTGAAAACCCTAATTGGATTAGAATACGCCTAGGGAGGACAAAAATGACCTAAATGTTCAACCAATGACACAATATCACATATTGGATGCACAAGATTGGTTAAAAACCCTAAATGGATTAGAATAAGCCTAGGGAGGACAAAAATGACCTAAATGTTCAACCAATGACACAAAATGACACAAAAGCACATATTGGATGCACAAGATTGGTTAAAAACCCTAATTGGATTAGAATAAGCCTAGGGAGGAAGAAAATGACCTAAATGTTCAACCAATGACACAAAATGACACAAAATCACATATTGGATGCACAAGATTGGTTAAAAACCCTAATTGGATTAGAATAAGCCTAGGGAGGACAAAAATGAACTAAATGTTCAACCAATGACATAAAATCACATATTGGATGCACAAGATTGGTTAAAAACCCTAATTGGATTAGAATAAGCCTAGGGAGGACGAAAATGACCTAAATGTTCAACCAATGACACAAAATGACACAAAATCACATATTTGATCCACAAGATTGTTTAAAAACCCTAATTGGATTAGAATACGCCTAGGAAGGACGAAAATGACCTAAATGTTCAACCAATGACACAAAATCACATATTGGATGGACAAGATTGGTTAAAAACCCTAATTGGATTAGAATAAGCCTAGGGAGGACGAAAATGAACTAAATGTTCAACCAATGACATAAAATCACATATTGGATGCACAAGATTGGTTAAAAACCCTAATTGGATTAGAATAAGCCTAGGGAGGACGAAAATGACCTAAATGTTCAACCAATAACACAAAATGACACAAGATCACATATTGAATGCACAAGATTGGTTAAAAACCCTAATTGGATTAGAATCAGCCTAGGGAGGACGAAAATGACCTAAATGTTCAACCAATGACACAAAATGACACAAAATCACATATTGGATGCACAAGATTGGTTAAAAACCCTAATTGGATTAGAATAAGCCTAGGGAGGACGAAAATGAACTAAATGTTCAACCAATGACATAAAATTAAATATTGGATGCACAAGATTGGTTAAAAACCCTAATTGGATTAGAATAAGCCTAGGGAGGAAGAAAATGACCTAAATGTTCAACCAATGACACAAAATGACACAAAATCACATATTGGATGCATAAGATTGGTTAAAAACATTAATTGGATTAGAATAAGCCTAGGGAGGACGAAAATGACCTAAATGTTCAACCAATGACACAATCACATATTGGATGCACAAGATTGGTTAAAAACGCTAATTGGATTAGAATAAGCCTAGGGACGAAGAAAATGACCTAAATGTTCAACCAATGACACAAAATGGCATAAAATCACATATTGGATGCACAAGATTGGTTAAAAACCCTAATTGGATTAGAATAAGCCTAGGGAGGACGAAAATGACCTAAATGTTCAACCAATAACACAATCACATATTGGATGCAGAAGATTGGTTAAAAACGCTAATTGGATTAGAATAAGCCTACGGAGGACGAAAACGACCTAAATGTTCAACCAATGACACAATCACATATTGGATGCACAAGATTGGTTAAAAACGCTAATTAGATTAGAATAAGCCTAGGGAGGAAGAAAATGACCTAAATGTTCAACCAATGACACAAAATCACATATTGGATGCACAAGATTGGTTAAAAACCCTAATTGGATTAGAATAAGCCTTGGGAGGACGAAAATGACCTAAATGTTCAACCAATGACACAAAATGACATATTGGGTGCACAAGATTGGTTAAAAACCCTAATTGGATTAGAATAAGCCTAGGAAGGACGAAAATGACCTAAATGTTCAACCAATGACACAAAATGACACAAAATCACATATTGGATGCATAAGATTGGTTAAAAACCCTAATTGGATTAGAATAAGCCTAAGGAGGACGAAAATGACCTAAATGTTCAACCAATGACACAATCACATATTGGATGCACAAGATTGGTTAAAAACGCTAATTGGATTAGAATAAGCCTAGGAAGGACGAAAATGACCTTAATGTTCAACCAATGACACAAAATGACACAAAATCACATATTGGATGCATAAGATTGGTTAAAAACCCTAATTGGATTAGAATAAGCCTAGGGAGGACGAAAATGACCTAAATGTTCAACCAATGACACAAAATGACATATTGGGTGCACAAGATTGGTTAAAAACCCTAATTGGATTAGAATAAGCCTAGAGAGGACGAAAATGACCTAAATGTTCAACCAATGACACAAAATCATATATTGGATGCACAAGATTGGTTAAAAACCCTAATTGGATTAGAATAAGCCTTGGGAGGACCAAAATGACCTAAATGTTCAACCAATGACAGAAAATGACATATTGGGTGCACAAGATTGGTTAAAAATCCTAATAGGATTAGAATAAGCCTAGAGAGGACGAAAATGACCTAAATGTTCAACCAATGACACAAAATGACACAAAATCACATATTTGATGCACAAGATTGGTTAAAAACCCTAATTGGATTAGAATACGCCTAGGGAGGACGAAAATGACCTAAATGCTCAACCAATGACACAAAATCACATGTTGGATGCACAAGATTGGTTAAAAACCCTAATTGGATTAGAATTAGGCTAGGGAGGACGAAAATGACCTAAATGTTCAACCAATGACACAAAATGACACAAAATCATATATTGGATGCACAAGATTGGTTAAAAACCCTAATTGGATTAGAATAAGCCTTGGGAGGACGAAAATGACCTAAATGTTCAACCAATGACACAAAATGACATATTGGGTGCACAAGATTGGTTAAAAACCCTAATAGGATTAGAATAAGCCTAGAGAGGACGAAAATGACCTAAATGTTCAACCAATGACACAAAATGACACAAAATCACATATTTGATGCACAAGATTGGTTAAAAACCCTAATTGGATTAGAATAAGCCTTGGGAGGACGAAAATGACCTAAATGTTCAACCAATGACACAAAATGACATATTGGGTGCACAAGATTGGTTAAAAACCCTAATAGGATTAGAATAAGCCTAGAGAGGACGAAAATGACCTAAATGTTCAACCAATGACACAAAATGACACAAAATCACATATTTGATGCACAAGATTGGTTAAAAACCCTAATTGGATTAGAATACGCCTAGGGAGGACGAAAATGACCTAAATGTCCAACCAATGACACAAAATCACATGTTGGATGCACAAGATTGGTTAAAAACCCTAATTGGATTAGAATAAGCCTTGGGAGGACGAAAATGACCTAAATATTCAACCAATGACACAAAATGACATATTGGGTGCACAAGATTGGTTAAAAACCCTAATAGGATTAGAATAAGCCTAGAGAGGACGAAAATGACTTAAATGTTCAACCAATGACACAAAATGACACAAAATCACATATTTGATGCACAAGATTGGTTAAAAACCCTAATTGGATTAGAATACGCCTAGGGAGGACGAAAATGACCTAAATGTTCAACCAATGACACAAAGTCACATGTTGGATGCACAAGATTGGTTAAAAACCCTAATTGGATTAGAATTAGGCTAGGGAGGACGAAAATGACCTAAATGTTCAACCAATGACACAAAATGACACAAAATCATATATTGGATGGACAAGATTGGTTAAAAACCCTAATTGGATTAGAATAAGCCTAGGGAGGACGAAAATGACCAAAATGTTCAACCAATGACACAAAATGACACAAAATCACATATTGGATGCACAATATTGGTTAAAAACCCTAATTGGATTAGAATAAGCCTAGGGAGGACGAAAATGAACTAAATTTTCAACCAATGACATAAAATCACATATTGGATGCACAAGATTGGTTAAAAACCCTAATTGGATTAGAATAAGCCTAGGGAGGACGAAAATGACCTAAATGTTCAACCAATAACACAAAATGACATAAAATCACATATTGAATGCACAAGATTGGTTAAAAACCCTAATTGGATTAGAATCAGCCTAGGGAGGACGAAAATGACCTAAATGTTCAACCAATGACACAAAATGACACAAAATCACATATTGGATGCACAAGATTGGTTAAAAACCCTAATTGGATTAGAATAAGCCTAGGGAGGACGAAAATGAACTAAATGTTCAACCAATGACACAAAATCACATATTGGATGCACAAGATTGGTTAAAAACCCTAATTGGATTAGAATAAGCCTTGGGAGGACGAAAATGACCTAAATGTTCAACCAATGACACAAAATGACATATTGGGTGCACAAGATTGGTTAAAAACCCTAATTGGATTGGAATAAGCCTAGAGAGGACGAAAATGACCTAAATGTTCAACCAATGACACAAAATGACACAAAATCACATATTTGATGCACAAGATTGGTTAAAAACCCTAATTAGATTAGAATACGCCTAGGGAGGACGAAAATGACCTAAATGTTCAACCAATGACACAAAATCACATATTGGATGGACAAGATTGGTTAAAAACCCTAATTGGATTAGAATAAGCCTAGGGAGGACGAAAATGACCTAAATGTTCAACCAATGACACAAAATGACACAAAATCACATATAGGATGCACAAGATTGGTTAAAAACCCTAATTGGATTAGAATAAGCCTAGGGAGGACGAAGATGACCTAAATGTTCAACGAATGACACAAAATCACATATTGGATGCACAAGATTGGTTAAAAACCCTAATTGGATTAGAATAAGCCTAGGGAGGATGAAAATGACCTAAATGTTCAACCAATGACACAAAATGACACAAAATCACATATTGGACGCACAAGATTGGTTAAAAACCCTAATTGGATTAGAATAAGCCTATGGAGGACGAAAATGACCTAAATGTTCAACCAATGACACAAAATGACACAAAATCACATATTGGATGCACAAGATTGGTTAAAAACCCTAATTGGTTTAGAATCAGCCTAGGGAGGACGAAAATGACCTAAATGTTCAACCAATGACACAAAATGACACAAAATCACATATTGGATGCACAAGATTGGTTAAAAACCCTAATTGGATTAGAATAAGCCTAGGGAGGACGAAAATGACCTAAATGTTCAACCAATGACCCAAAATGACATATTGGGTGCACAAGATTGGTTAAAAACCCTAATTGGATTAGAATAAGCCTAGGGAGGACGAAAATGACCTAAATGTTCAACCAATGACACAAAATGACATATTGGGTGCACAAGATTGGTTAAAAACCCTAATTGGATTAGAATAAGCCTAGAGAGGACGAAAATGACCTAAATGTTCAACCAATGACACAAAATGACACAAAATCACATATTTGATCCACAAGATTGTTTAAAAACCCTAATTGGATTAGAATACGCCTAGGAAGGACGAAAATGACCTAAATGTTCAACCAATGACACAAAATCACATATTGGATGGACAAGATTGGTTAAAAACCCTAATTGGATTAGAATAAGCCTAGGGAGGACGAAAATGACCTAAATGTTCAATCAATGACACAAAATGACACAAAATCACATATTGGATGCACAAGATTGGTTAAAAACCCTAATTGGATTAGAATAAGCCTAGGGAGGACGAAAATGAACTAAATGTTCAACCAATGACATAAAATCACATATTGGATGCACATGATTGGTTAAAAACCCTAATTGGATTAGAATAAGCCTTGGGAGGACGAAAATGACCTAAATGTTCAACCAATGACACAAAATGACATATTGGGTGCACAAGATTGGTTAAAAACCCTAATTGGATTAGAATAAGCCTAGAGAGGACGAAAATGACCTAAATGTTCAACCAATGACACAAAATCACACAAAATCACATATTTGATGCACAAGATTGGTTAAAAACCCTAATTGGATTAGAATACGCCTAGGGAGGACGAAAATGACCTAAATGTTCAACCAATGACACAAAATCACATGTTGGATGCACAAGATTGGTTAAAAACCCTAATTGGATTAGAATTAGCCTAGGGAGGACGAAAATGACCTAAATGTTCAACCAATGACACAAAATGACACAAAATCACATATTGGATGCACAAGATTGGTTAAAAACCCTAATTGGATTAGAATAAGCCTAGGGAGGACGAAAATGACCGAAATGTTCAACCAATGACACAAAATCACATATTGGATGCTAAAGATTGGTTAAAAACCCTTATTGGATTAGAATAAGCCTAGGGAGGACGAAAATGACCTAAATGTTCAACCAATGACACAAAATGACACAAAATCACATATTGGATGCACAAGATTGGTTAAAAACCCTAATTGGATTAGAATAAGCCTAGGGAGGACGAAAATGACCTAAATGTTCAACCAATGACAAAAAATCACACAAAATCACATATTGGATGCACAAGATTGGTTAAAAACCCTAATTGGATTAGAATAAGCCTAGGGAGGACGAAAATGACCTAAATGTTCAACCAATGACACAAAATGACACAAAATCACATATTGGATGCACAAGATTGGTTAAAAACCCTAATTGGATTAGAATTAGCCTAGCGAGGACGAAAATGACCCAAATGTTCAACCAATGACACAAAATCACATATTGGATGCACAAGAATGGTTAAAAACCCTAATTGGATTAGAATTAGCCTAGGGAGGACGAAAATGACCTAAATGTTCATCCAATGACAAAAAATGACATAAAATCACATATTGGATGCACAAGATTGGTTAAAAATCCTAGATGGATTAGAATAATCCTAGGGAGGACGAAAATGACCTAAATGTTCAACCAATGACACAAAATGACACAAAATCACATATTGGATGCACAAGATTGGTTAAAAACCCTAATTGGATTAGAATAAGCCTAGGGAGGACGAAAATGACCTAAATGTTCAACCAATGACACAAAATGACACAAAATCACATATTGGATGCACAAGATTGGTTAAAAACCCTAATTGGATTAGAATATGCCTAGGGAGGACCAAAATGACCTAAATGTTCAACCAATGACACATAATGACACAAAATCACATATTGGATGCACAAGATTGGTTAAAAACCCTAATTGGATTAGAATAAGCCTAGGGAGGACGAAAATGACCTAAATGTTCAACCAATGACACAAAATGACACAAAATCACATATTGGATGCACAAGATTGGTTAAAAACCCTAATTGGATTAGAATAAGCCGAGGGAGGACGAAAATGACCCAAATGTTCAACCAATGACACAAAATGACACAAAATCACATATTGGATGCACAAGATTGGTTAAAAACCCTAATTGGATTAGAATAAGCCTAGGGAGGACGAAAATGACCTAAATGTTCAACCAATGACACAAAATGACACAAAATCACATATTGGATGCACAAGATTGGTTAAAAACCCTAATTGGATTAGAATAAGCCTAACGAGGATGAAAATGACCTAAATGTTCAACCAATGACACAAAATGACACAAAATGACATATTGGATGCACAAGATTGGTTAAAACCCTAATTGGATTAGAATAAGCCTAGGGAGGACGAAAATGACCTAAATGTTCAACCAATGACACAAAATGACACAAAATCACATATTGGATGCACAAGATTGGTTAAAAACCCTAATTGGATTAGAATAAGCTTAGGGAGGACGAAAATGAACTAAATGTTCAACCAATGACATAAAATCACATATTGGATGCACAAGATTGGTTAAAAACCCTAATTGGATTAGAATAAGCCTTGGGAGGACGAAAATGACCTAAATGTTCAACCAATGACACAAAATCACATATTGGATGCACAAGATTGGTTAAAAACCCTAATTGGATTAGAATAAGCCTTGGGAGGACGAAAATGACCTAAATGTTCAACCAATGACACAATCACATATTGGATGCACAAGATTGGTTAAAAACGCTAATTGGATTAGAATAAGCCTAGGGACGAAGAAAATGACCTAAATGTTCAACCAATGACACAAAATGGCATAAAATCACATATTGGATGCACAAGATTGGTTAAAAACCCTAATTGGATTAGAATAAGCCTAGGGAGGACGAAAATGACCTAAATGTTCAACCAATAACACAATCACATATTGGATGCAGAAGATTGGTTAAAAACGCTAATTGGATTAGAATAAGCCTACGGAGGACGAAAACGACCTAAATGTTCAACCAATGACACAATCACATATTGGATGCACAAGATTGGTTAAAAACGCTAATTAGATTAGAATAAGCCTAGGGAGGAAGAAAATGACCTAAATGTTCAACCAATGACACAAAGTCACATATTGGATGCACAAGATTGGTTAAAAACCCTAATTGGATTAGAATAAGCCTTGGGAGGACGAAAATGACCTAAATGTTCAACCAATGACACAAAATGACATATTGGGTGCACAAGATTGGTTAAAAACCCTAATTGGATTAGAATAAGCCTAGGAAGGACGAAAATGACCTAAATGTTCAACCAATGACACAA
>JBBPBQ010000436.1:0-10736 GCA_037974755.1 Cicer yamashitae | reverse complement strand
ATCACATATTGGATGCACAAGATTGGTTAAAAACCCTAATTGGATTAGAATAAGCCTAGGGAGGACGAAAATGACCTAAATGTTCAACCAATGACACAAAATCACATATTGGATGCACAAGATTGGTTGAAAACCATAATTGGATTAGAATAAGCCTAGGTAGGACGAAAATGACCTAAATGTTCAACCAATGACACAAAATGACACAAAATCACATTTTGGATGCACAAGATTGGTTAAAAACCCTAATTGCATTAGAATAAGCCTAGGGAGGACTAAAATGACCTAAATGTTCAACCAATGACACAAAATGACACAATATCACATTTTGGATGCACAAGATTGGTTAAAAACCCTAATATGATTAGAATAAGCCTAGGGAGGACGAAAATGACCTAAATGTTCAACCAATGACACAAAATCACATATTGGATGCACAAGATTGGTTAAGAACCCTAATTGGATTAGAATAAGCCTAGGGAGGACGAAAATGACCTAAATGTTCAACCAATGACCCAAAATCACATATTGGATGTACAAGATTGGTTAAAAACCCTAATTGGATTAGAATAAGCCTAGGGAGGATGAAAATGACATAAATGTTCAACCAATGACACAAAATCAGATATTGGATGCACAAGATTGGTTAAAAACCCTAATTGGATTAGAATAAGCCTAGGGAGGACGAGAATGACCTAAATGTTCAACCAATGACACAAAATCACATATTGGATGCACAAGATTGGTTCAAAACCCTAATTAGATTAGAATAAGCCTAGGGATGATTAAAATGACCTAAATGTTCAATCAATGAGACAAAATGACACAAAATCACATATTGGATGCACAAGATTGGTTAAAAACCCTAAATGGATTCGATTAAGCCTAGGGAGGACGAAAATGACTTAAATGTTCAACCAATGACACAAAATCACTTATTGGATGCACAAGATTGGTTAAAAACCCTAATTGGATTAGAATAAGCCTAGGGAGTACGAAAATGACCTACATGTGCAACCAATGACACAAAATCACATATTGGATGCACAAGATTGGTTAAAAACCCTAATTGGATTAGAATAAGCCTAGGGAGGACGAAAATGACCTAAATGTTCAACCAATGACACAAAATTACATATTGGATGCACAAGATTGGTTAAAAACCCTAATTGGATTAGAATAAGCCTAGGGAGGACGAAAATGACCTAAATGTTCAACCAATGACACAAAATCACATATTGGAAGCACAATATTGGTTAAAAACCCTAATTGGATTAGAATAAGCCTAGGGAGGACGAAAATGACCTAAATGTTCAACCAATGACACAAAATCACATATTGGATGCACAAGATTGGTTAAAAACCCTAATTGGATTAGAATAAGCCTAGGGAGGACGAAAATGACCTAAATGTTCAACCAATGACACAAAATCACATATTGGATGCACAAGATTGGTTAAAAACCCTAATTGGATTAGAATAAGCCTAGGGAGGACAAAAATGACCTAAATGTTCAACCAATGACACAAAATCACATGTTGGATGCACAAGATTGGTTAAAAACCCTAATTGGATTAGAATAAGCCTAGGGAGGACGAAAATGACCTAAATGTTCAACCAATGACACAAAATCACATGTTGGATGCACAAGATTGGTTAAAAACCCTAATTGGATTAGAATTAGCCTAGGGAGGACGAAAATGACCTAAATGTTCAACCAATGACACAAAATGACACAAAATCATATATTGGATGGACAAGATTGGTTAAAAACCCTAATTGGATTAGAATAAGCCTAGGGAGGACGAAAATGACCAAAATGTTTAACCAATGACACAAAATGACACAAAATCACATATTGGATGCACAATATTGGTTAAAAACCCTAATTGGATTAGAATAAGCCTAGGGAGGACGAAAATGAACTAAATTTTCAACCAATGACATAAAATCACATATTGGATGCACAAGATTGGTTAAAAACCCTAATTGGATTAGAATAAGCCTAGGGAGGACGAAAATGACCTAAATGTTCAACCAATAACACAAAATGACACAAAATCACATATTGAATGCACAAGATTGGTTAAAAACCCTAATTGGATTAGAATCAGCCTAAGGAGGACGAAAATGACCTAAATGTTCAACCAATGACACAAAAAGACACAAAATCACATATTGGATGCAAAGAATGGTTGAAAACCCTAATTGGATTAGAATAAGCCTAAGGAGGACGAAAATGACCTAAATGTTCAACCAATGACACAAAATCACATATTGGATGCACAAGATTGGTTAAAAACCCTAATTGGATTAGAATAAGCCTAGGGAGGACGAAAATGACCTAAATGTTCAACCAATGACACAAAATCACATATTGGATGCACAAGATTGGTTAAAAACCCTAATTGGATTAGAATAAGCCTAGGTAGGACCAAAATGACCTAAATGTTCAACCAATGACACAAAATGACACAAAATCGCATATCAGATGCACAAGATTGGTTAAAAACCTTAATTGGATTAGAATAAGCCTAGGGAGGAGGAAAATGACCTAAATGTTCAACCAATGACACAAATTGACACAAAATCACATTTTGGATGCACAAGATTGGTTAAAAACCCTAATTGGATTAGAATAAACCTAGGGAGGACGAAAATGACCAAAATGTTCAACCAATGACACAAAATCACATATTGGATGCACAAGATTGGTTAAGAACCCTAATTCGATTAGAATAAGCCTAGGGAGGACGAAAATGACCTAAATGTTCAACCAATGACACAAAATCACATATTGGATGCACAAGATTGGTTAAAAACCCTAATTGGATTAGAATAAGCCTAGGGAGGACGAAAATGACCTAAATGATCAACCAATGACACAAAATGATACAAAATCACATATTGGATGCACAAGATTGGTTAAAAACCCTAATTGGATTAAAATAAGCCTAGGGAGGACGAAAATGACCTAAATGTTCAACCAATGACACAAAATGACACAAAATCACATATTGGATGCACAAGATTGGTTAAAAACCCTAATTGGATTAGAATAAGCCTAGGGAGGACGAAAATGACCTAAATGTTCAACCAATGACACAAAATCACATATTGGATGCACAAGATTGGTTAAAAACCCTAATTGGATTAGAAGAAGCCTAGGGAGGACGAAAATGACCTAAATGTTCAACCAATGACACAAAATCACATATTGGATGCACAAGATTGGTTAAAAACCCTAATTGGATTAGAATAAGCCTAGGGAGGACCAAAATGACCTAACTGTTCAACCAATGACACAAAATGCACAAAATCACATATTGGATGCACAAGATTGGTTAAAAACCCTAATTGGATTAGAATAAGCCTAGGGAGGACGAAAATGACCTAAATGTTCAACCAATGACACAAAATCACATATTGGATGCACAAGATTGGTTAAAAACCCTAATTGGATTAGAATAAGCCTAGGGAGGACGAAAATGACCTAAATGTTCAACCAATGACACAAAATCACATATTGGATGCACAAGATTGGTTAAAAACCCTAATTGGATTAGAATAAGCCTAGGGAGGACGAAATGACCTAAATGTTCAACCAATGACACAAAATTACACAAAATCACATATTGGACGCACAAGATTGGTTAAAAACCCTAATTGGATTAGAATAAGCCTAGCGAGGACGAAAATGACCTAATTGGATTACCAATGACACAAAATCACTTATTATATGCACAAGATTGGTTAAAAACCCTAATTGGATTAGAATAAGCCTAGGGAGGACAAAAATGAACTAAATGTTCAACCAATGACACAAAATGACACAAAATCACATATTGGGTGCACAAGATTGGTTAAAAACCCTAATTGGATTAGAATAAGCCTAGGGAGGACGAAAATGACCTAAATATTCAACCAATGACACAAAATCACATATTGGATGCACAAGATTGGTTAAAAACCCTAATTGGATTAGAATAAGCCTAGGGAGGACGAAAATGACCTAAATGTTCAACCAATGACACAAAATCACATATTGGATGCACAAGATTGGTTAAAAACCCTAATTGGATTAGAATAAGCCTAGGGAGGACGAAAATGACCTAAATGTTCAACCAATGACACAAAATCACATATTGGATGCACAAGATTGGTTAGAAACCCTAATTGGATTAGAATAAGCCTAGGGAGGATGAAAATGACCTAAATGTTCAACCAATGACACAAAATGACACAAAATCACATATTGGATGCACAAGATTGGTTAAAAACCGTAATTGGATTAGAATAAGCCTAGGGAGGACGAAAATGACCTAAATGTTCAACCAATGACACAAAATCATTTATTAGATGCACAAGATTGGTTAAAAACCCTAATTGGATTAGAATAAGCCTAGGGAGGACGAAAATGACCTAAATGTTCAACCGATGACACAAAATCACATATAGGATGCACAAGATTGGTTAAAAACCCTAATTGGATTAGAATAAGCCTAGGGAGGACGAAAATGACCTAAATGTTCAACCAATGACACAAAATCACATATTGGATGCACAAGATTGGTTAAAAACCCTAATTGGATTAGAATAAGCCTAGCGAGGACGAAAATGACCTAATTGGATTACCAATGACACAAAATCACTTATTATATGCACAAGATTGGTTAAAAACCCTAATTGGATTAGAATAAGCCTAGGGAGGACGAAAATGACCTAAATGTTCAACCAATGACACAAAATCACATAATGGATGCACAAGATTGGTTAAAAACCCTAATTGGATTAGAATAAGCCTAGGTAGGACGAAAATGACCTAAATGTTCAACCAATGACACAAAATCACATATTGGATGCACAAGATTGGTTAAAAACCCTAATTGGATTAGAATAAGCCTAGGGAGGATGAAAATGACGTAAATGTTCAACCAATGACACAAAATCACATATTGGATGCACAAGATTGGTTAAAAACCCTAATTGGATTAGAATAAGCCTAGGGAGGACGAAAATGACCTAAATGTTCAACCAATGACACAAAATCACATAATGGATGCACAAGATTGTTTAAAAACCCTAATTGGATTAGAATAAGCCTAGGTAGGACGAAAATGACCTAAATGTTCAACAAATGACACAAAATCACATATCGGATGCACAAGATTGGTTAAAAACCCTAATTGCATTAGAATAAGCCTAGGGAGGACGAAAATGACCTAAATGTTCAACCAACGAAACAAAATGACACAAAATCACATTTTGGATGCACAAGATTGGTTAAAAACCCTAATTGGATTAGAATAAGCCTAGGTAGAACGAAAATGACCTAAATGTTCAACGAATGACACAAAATCACATATTGGATGCACAAGATTGGATAAAAACTCTAATTGGATTAGAATAAGCCTAGGGAGGATGAAAATGACCTAAATGTTCAACCAATGACACAAAATCACATTTTGGATGCACAAGATTGGTTAAAAACCCTAATTGGATTAGAATAAACTTAGGGAGGACGAAAATGACCAAAATGTTCAACCAATGACACAAAATCACATATTGGATGCACAAGATTGGTTAAAAACCCTAATTGGATTAGAATAAGCCTATCGAGAACGAAAATGACCTAAATGTTCAACCAATGACACAAAATCACATATTGGATGCACAAGATTGGATAAAAACCCTAATTGGATTAGAATAAGCCTAGGGAGGACGAAAATGACCTAAATGTTCAACCAATGACACAAAATCACATATTGGATGCACAAGATTGGTTAAAAACCCTAATTGCATTAGAATAAGCCTAGGGAGGACGAAAATGACCTAAATGTTCAACCAATGACACAAAATGACACAAAATCACATATTGGATGCAAAAGATTGGTTAAAAACCCTAATTGGATTAGAATAAGCCTAGGGAGGACGAAAATGACCTAAATGGTCAACCAATAACACAAAATGACACAAAATCACATATTGGATGCACAAGATTGGTTAAAAACCCTAATTGGATTAGAATAAGCCTAGGGAGGTTGAAAATGACCTAAATGTTCAACCAATGACACAAAATCACATATTGGATGCACAAGATTGGTTAAAAACCCTAATTGGATTAGAATAAGCCTAGGGAGGACGAAAATGACCTAAATGTTCAACCAATGACACAAAATCACATATTGGATGCACAAGATTGGTTAAAAACCCTAATTGGATTAGAATAAGCCTAGGGAGGACGAATATGACCTAAATGTTTAACCAATGACACAAAATGACACAAAATCACATATTGGATGCACAAGATTGGTTAAAAACCCTAATTGGATTAGAATAAGCCTAGGGAGGACGAAAATGACCTAAATGTTCAACCAATGACAAAAAATGACACAAAATCCCACATTGGATGCACAAGATTGGTTAAAAACCTTAATTGGATTAGAATAAGCTAGCGAGGACGAAAATGACCTAAATGTTCAACCAATGACACAAAATGACACAAAATCACATATTGGATGCACAAGATTGGTTAAAAACCCTAATTGGATTAGAATAAGCCTAGGGAGGACGAAAATGACCTAAATGTTCAACCAATGACACAAAATCACATATTGGATGCACAAGATTGGTTAAAAACCTTAATTGGATTTAAAAGAGCATAGGGAGGACGAAAATGACCTAAATGTTTAACCAATGACACAAAATGACACAAAATCACACATTGGATGCACAAGATTGGTTAAAAACCTTAATTGGATTAGAATAAGCCTAAGGAGGACGAAAATGACCTAAATGTTCAACCAATGACACAAAACGACACAAAATCACATATTGGATGCACAAGATTGGTTGAAAACCCTAACTGGATTAGAATAAGCCTAGGGAAGACGATAATGACCTAAATGTTCAACCAATGACACAAAATGACATAAAATCACATATTGGATGCAAAAGATTGGTTAAAAACCCTAATAGGATTAGAATAAGCCTAGGGAGGACGAAAATGACCTAAATGTTCAACCAATGACACAAAATGACACAAAATCACATATTGGATGCACAAGATTGGTTAAAAACCCTAATTGGATTAGAATAAGCCTAGGGAGGACGAAAATGACCTAAATGTTCAACCAATGACACAAAATCACATATTGGATGCACAAGATTGGTTAAAAACCCTAATTGGATTAGAATAAGCCTAGGGAGGACGAAAATGACCAACATGTTCAACCGATGACACAAAATGACACAAAATCACATATTAGATGCACAAGATTGGTTAAAAACCCTAATTGGATTAGAATAAGCCTAGGGAGGACGAAAAATGACCTAAATGTTCAACCGATGACACAAAATGACACAAAATCACATATTGGATGCACAAGATTGGTTAAAAACCCTAATTGGATTAGAATAAGCCTAGGGAGGACGAAAATGACCAAAATGTTCAACTGATGACACAAAATCACATATTGGATGCACAAGATTGGTTAAAAACCCTAATTGGATTAGAATAAGCCTAGGGAGGACGAAAATGACCTAAATGTTCAACCAATGACACAAAATGACACAAAATCACATATTGGATGCACAAGATTGGTTAAAAACCCTAATTGGATTAGAATAAGCCTAGGGAGGACGAAAATGACCTAAATGTTCAACCAATGACACGAAATGACACAAAATCACATATTGGATGCACAAGATTGGTTAAAAACCCTAATTGGATTAGAATAAGCCTAGGGAGGACGAAAATGACCTAAATGTTCAACCAATGACACAAAATCACATATTGGATGCACAAGATTGGTTAAAAACCCTAATTGGATTAGAATAAGCTTAGGGAGGGCGAAAATGACCTAAATGTTCAAGCAATGACACAAAATGACACAAAATCACATATTGGATGCACAAGATTGGTTAAAAACCCTAATTGGATTAGAATAAGCCTAGGGAGGACGAAAATGACCTAAATGTTCAACCAATGACACAAAATCACATATTGGATGCACAAGATTGGTTAAAAACCCTAATTGGATTAGAATAAGCCTAGGGAGGACGAAAATGACCTAAATGTTCAACCAATGACAGAAAATCACATATTGGATGCACGAGATTGGTTAAAAACCCTAATTGGATTAGAATAAGCCTAGGGAGGACGAAAATGACCTAAATGTTCAACCAATGACACAAAATCACATATTGGATGCACAAGATTGGTTAAAAACCCTAATTGGATTAGAATAAGCCTAGGGAGGACGAAAATGACCTAAATGTTCAACCAATGACACAAAATCACATATTGGATGCACAAGATTGGTTAAAAATCTAATTGGATTAGAATAAGCCTAGGGAGGACCAAAATGACCTAAATGTTCAACCAATGACACAAAATGCACAAAATCACATATTGGATGCACAAGATTGGTTAAAAACCCTAATTGGATTAGAATAAGCCTAGGGAGGACGAAAATGATCTAAATGTTCAAGCAATGAGACAAAATCACATATTGGATGCACAAGATTGGTTAAAAACCCTAATTGGATTAGAATAAGCCTAGGGAGGACGAAAATGACCTAAATGTTCAACCAATGACACAAAATCACATATTGGATGCACAAGATTGGTTAAAAACCCTAATTGGATTAGAATAAGCCTAGGGAGGACGAAAATGACCTAAATGTTCAACCAATGACACAAAATCACATATTGGATGCACAAGATTGGTTAGAAACCCTAATTGGATTAGAATAAGCCTAGGGAGGATGAAAATGACCTAAATGTTCAACCAATGACACAAAATGACACAAAATCACATATTGGATGCACAAGATTGGTTAAAAACCGTAATTGGATTAGAATAAGCCTAGGGAGGACGAAAATGACCTAAATGTTCAACCAATGACACAAAATCATTTATTAGATGCACAAGATTGGTTAAAAACCCTAATTGGATTAGAATAAGCCTAGGGAGGACGAAAATGACCTAAATGTTCAACCGATGACACAAAATCACATATAGGATGCACAAGATTGGTTAAAAACCCTAATTGGATTAGAATAAGCCTAGGGAGGACGAAAATGACCTAAATGTTCAACCAATGACACAAAATCACATATTGGATGCACAAGATTGGTTAAAAACCCTAATTGGATTAGAATAAGCCTAGCGAGGACGAAAATGACCTAATTGGATTACCAATGACACAAAATCACTTATTATATGCACAAGATTGGTTAAAAACCCTAATTGGATTAGAATAAGCCTAGGGAGGACGAAAATGACCTAAATGTTCAACCAATGACACAAAATCACATAATGGATGCACAAGATTGGTTAAAAACCCTAATTGGATTAGAATAAGCCTAGGTAGGACGAAAATGACCTAAATGTTCAACCAATGACACAAAATCACATATTGGATGCACAAGATTGGTTAAAAACCCTAATTGGATTAGAATAAGCCTAGGGAGGATGAAAATGACGTAAATGTTCAACCAATGACACAAAATCACATATTGGATGCACAAGATTGGTTAAAAACCCTAATTGGATTAGAATAAGCCTAGGGAGGACGAAAATGACCTAAATGTTCAACCAATGACACAAAATCACATAATGGATGCACAAGATTGTTTAAAAACCCTAATTGGATTAGAATAAGCCTAGGTAGGACGAAAATGACCTAAATGTTCAACAAATGACACAAAATCACATATCGGATGCACAAGATTGGTTAAAAACCCTAATTGCATTAGAATAAGCCTAGGGAGGACGAAAATGACCTAAATGTTCAACCAACGAAACAAAATGACACAAAATCACATTTTGGATGCACAAGATTGGTTAAAAACCCTAATTGGATTAGAATAAGCCTAGGTAGAACGAAAATGACCTAAATGTTCAACGAATGACACAAAATCACATATTGGATGCACAAGATTGGATAAAAACCCAAATTGGATTAGAATAAGCCTAGGGAGGATGAAAATGACCTAAATGTTCAACCAATGACACAAAATCACATTTTGGATGCACAAGATTGGTTAAAAACCCTAATTGGATTAGAATAAACTTAGGGAGGACGAAAATGACCAAAATGTTCAACCAATGACACAAAATCACATATTGGATGCACAAGATTGGTTAAAAACCCTAATTGGATTAGAATAAGCCTAGGTAGAACGAAAATGACCTAAATGTTCAACCAATGACACAAAATCACATATTGGATGCACAAGAATGGATAAAAACCCTAATTGGATTAGAAAAAGCCTAGGGAGGACGAAAAGGACCTAAATGTTCAACCAATGACACAAAATGACACAAAATCAGATATTGGATGCACAAGATTGGTTAAAAACCCTAATTGGATTAGAATAAGCCTAGGGAGGACGAAAATGACCTAAATGTTCAACCAATGACACAAAATCACATATTGGATGCACAAGATTGGTTCAAAACCCTAATTAGATTAGAATAAGCCTAGGGATGATTAAAATGACCTAAATGTTCAACCAATGACACAAAATCACATTTTGGATGCACAAGATTGGTTAAAAACCCTAATATGATTAGAATAAGCCTAGGGAGGATGAAATGACGTAAATGTTCAACCAATGACACAAAATCACATATTGGATGCACAAGATTGGTTAAAAACCCTAATTGGATTAGAATAAGCCTAGGGAGGACGAAAATGACCTAAATGTTCAACCAATGACACAAAAT
>JBBPBQ010000435.1:0-10743 GCA_037974755.1 Cicer yamashitae | reverse complement strand
GGTTAGAATAAGCCTATGGAGGACGAAAATGACCTAAATGTTCAACCAATGACACAAAATGACACAAAATCACATATTGGATGCACAAGATTGGTTAAAAACCCTAATTGGATTAGAATAAGCCTAGGGAGAACGAAAATGACCTAAATGTTCAACAAATGACACAAAATCACATATTGGATGCACAAGTTTGGTTAAAAACCCTAATTGGATTAGAATAAGCCTATGGAGGACGAAAATGACCTAAATGTTCAACCGATGACACAAAATGACACAAAATCACATATTGGATGCACAAGATTGGTTAAAAACCCTAATTGGATTAGAATAAGCCTAGGGAGGACGAAAATGACCTAAATGTTCAACCAATGACACAAAATCACATATTGGATGCACAAGATTGGATAAAAACCCTAATTGGATTAGAATAAGCCTAGGGAGGACGAAAATGACCTAAATGTTCAACCAATGACACTAAATGTCACAAAATGACACAAAATCAGATATTGGATGCACAAGATTCGTTAAAAACCCTAATTGGATTAGAATAAGCCTAGGGAGGACAAAAATGACCTAAATGTTCAACCAATGACACAAAATCACATATTGGATGCACAAGATTGGTTAAAAACCCTAATTGGATTAGAATAAGCCTATGGAGGACGAAAATGACCTAAATGTTCAACCAATGACACAAACTCGCATATTGGATGCACAAGATTGGTTAAAAACCCTAATTGGATTAGAATAAGCCTAGGGAGGACGAAAATGACTTAAATGTTCAACCAATGACACAAAATGACACAAAATCACATATTGGATGCACAAGATTGGTTAAAAACCCTAATTGGATTAGAATAAGCCTAGGGAGAACGCAAATGACCTAAATGTTCAACCAATGACACAAAATCACATATTGGATGCACAAGATTGGTTAAAAACCCTACTTGGATTAGAATAAGCTTAGGGAGGACGAAAATGACCTAAATGTTCAATCAATGACACAAAAAGACACAAAATCACATTTTGGATGCACAAGATTGGTTAAAAACCCTAATTGGATTAGAATAAACCTAGGGAGGACGAAAATGACCAAAATGTTCAACCAATGACACAAAATCACATATTGGATGCACAAGATTGGTTAAAAACCCTAATTGGATTAGAATAAGCCTAGGGAGAACGAAAATGACCTAAATGTTCAACCAATGGCACAAAATCACATATTGGATGGACAAGATTGGATAAAAACCCTACTTGGATTAGAAAAAGCCTAGGGAGGACGAAAATGACCTAAATGTTCAACCAATGACACAAAATGACACAAAATCAGATATTGGATGCACAAGATTGGTTAAAAACCCTAATTGGATTAGAATAAGCCTAGGGAGGACGAAAATGACCTAAATGTTCAACCAATAACACAAAATGACACAAAATCACATATTGGATGCACAAGATTGGTTAAAAACCCTAATTGGATTAGAATAAGCCTAGGGAGGACGAAAATGACCTAAATGTTCAACCAATGACACAAAATGACAAAAAATCACATATTGGATGCACAAGATTGGTTAAAAACCCTAATTGGATTAGAATAAGCCTAGGGAGGACGAAAATTACCTAAATGTTCAACCAATAACACAAAATGACACAAAATCACATATTGGATGCACAAGATTGGTTAAAAACCCTAATTGGATTAGAATAAGCCTAGGGAGGACGAAAATGACTTAAATGTTCAACCAATGACACAAAATGACACAAAATCACATATTGGATGCACAAGATTGGTTAAAAACCTTAATTGGATTAGAATAAGCCTAAGGAGGACGTAAATTACCTAAATATTCAACCAATGACACAAAATCACATATTGGATGCACAAGATTGGTTAAAAACCCTAATTGGATTAGAATAAGCCTAGGGAGGACGAAAATGACCTAAATGTTCAACCAATGACACAAAATCACATATTGGATGCACAAGATTGGTTAAAAACCCTAATTGGATTAGAATAAGCTTAGGGAGGGCGAAAATGACCTAAATGTTCAAGCAATGACACAAAATGACACAAAATCACATATTGGATGCACAAGATTGGTTAAAAACCCTAATTGGATTAGAATAAGCCTAGGGAGGACGAAAATGACCTAAATGTTCAACCAATGACACAAAATCACATATTGGATGCACAAGATTGGTTAAAAACCCTAATTGGATTAGAATAAGCCTAGCAAGGACGAAAATGACCTAAATGTTCAACCAATGACACAAAATGACACAAAATCACATATTGGATGCACAAGATTGGTTAAAAACCCTAATTGGATTAGAATAAGCCTAGGGAGGACAAAAATGACCTAAATGTTCAACCAATGACACAAAATCACATATTGGATGCACAAGATTGGTTAAAAACCCTAATTGGATTAGAATAAGCCTAGGGAGGACGAAAATGACCTAAATGTTCAACCAATGACACAAAATGACACAAAATCACATATTGGATGCACAAGAATGGTTAAAAACCCTAATTGGATGAGAATAAGCCTAGGGAGGACGAAAATGACCTAAATGTTCAACCAATGACACAAAATCACATATTGGATGCACAAGATTGGTTAAAAACCCTAATTGGATTAGAATAAGCCTAGGGAGGACGAAAATGACCTAAATGTTCAACCAATGACACAAAATCACATATTGGATGCACAAGATTGGTTAAAAACACTAATTGGATTAGAATTACTCTAGGGAGGACGTAAATGACCTAAATATTCAACCAATGACACAAAATCACATATTGGATGCACAAGATTGGTTAAAAACCCTAATTGGATTAGAATAAGCCTAGGGAGGACGAAAATGACCTAAATGTTCAACCAATGACACAAAATCACATATTGGATGCACAAAATTGATTAAAAACCCTAATTGGATTAGAATAAGCCTAGGGAGGACGAAAATGACCTAAATGTTCAACCAATGACACAAAATCATATATTGGATGCACAAGATTGGTTAAAAACCATAATTGGATTAGAATAACCCTAGGGAGGACGAAAATGACCTAAATGTTCAACCAATGACACAAAATCACATATTGGATGCACAAGATTGGTTAAAAACCCTAATTGGATTAGAATAAGCCTAGGGAGGACGAAAATGACCTAAATGTTCAACCGTGGACACAAAATGACACAAAATCACATATTGGATGCACAAGATTGGTTAAAAACCCTAATTGGATTAGAATAAGCCTAGGGAGGACGAAAATGACCTAAATGTTCAACCAATGACACAAAATCACATATTGGATGCACTAGTGGTTAAAAACCCTAATTGGATTAGAATAAGCCTAGGGAGGACGAAAATGACCTCAATGTTCAACCAATGACACAAAATCACATATTGGATGCACAAGATTGGTTAAAAACCCTAATTGGATTAGAATAAGCATAGGGAGGACAAAAATGACCTAAATGTTCAACCAATGACACAAAATCACATATTGGATGCACTAGATGGGTTAAAAACCCTAATTGGATTAGAATAAGCCTAGGGAGGACGAAAATGACTTAAATGTTCAACCAATGACACAAAATGACACAAAATCACATATTGGATGCACAAGATTGGTTAAAAACCCTAATTGGATTAGAATAAGCCTAGGGAGGACGAAAATGACCTAAATGTTCAACCAATGACACAAAATGACACAAAATCACATATTGGATGCACAAGATTGGTTAAAAACCCTAATTGGATTAGAATAAGCCTAGGAGGACGAAAATGAACTAAAAGTTTAGCCAATGACACAAAATGACACAAAATCACATATTGGATGCACAAGATTGGTTAAAAACCCTAATTGGATTAGAATAAGCCTAGGGAGGACGAAAATGACCTAAATGTTCAACCAATGACACAAAATCACATATTGGATGCACAAGATTGGTTAAAAACCCTAATTGGATTAGAATAAGCCTTGGGAGGACGAAAATGACCTAAATATTCAACCAATGACACAAAATGACAGAAAATCACATATTGGATGCACAAGATTGGTTAAAAACCCTAATTGGATTAGAATAAGCCTACGGAGGACGAAAATGACCTAAATGTTCCACAAATGACACAAAATGACACAAAATCACATATTGGATGCACAAGATTGGTTAAAAACCCAAATTGGATTAGAATAAGCCTAGGGAGGACGAAAATGACCTAAATGTTCAACCGATGACACAAAATGACACAAAATCACATATTGGATGCACAAGATTGGTTAAAAACCCTAATTGGATTAGAATAAGCCTAGGGAGGACGAAAATGACCTAAATGTTCAACCAATGACACAAAATCACATATTGGATGCACAAGATTGGTTAAAAACCTTAATTGGATTAGAATAAGCCTAGGCAGGACGAAAATGACCTAAATGTTCAACCAATAACACAAACTGACATGAAATCACATATTGGATGCACAAGATTGGTTACAAACCCTAATTGGATTAGAATAAGACTAGGGAGGACGAAAATGACCTAAATGTTCAACCAATGACAAAAAATCACATATTGGATGCACAAGATTGGTTAAAAACCCTAATTGGATTAGAATAAACCTAGGGAGGACGAAAATGACCAAAATGTTCAACCAATGACACAAAATCACATATTGGATGCACAAGATTGGTTAAAAATCTTAATTGGATTAGAATAAGCCTAGGGAGGACGAAAATGACCTAAATGTTCAACCAATGACACAAAATCACATATTGGATGCAAAAGATTGGTTAAAAACCCTAATTGGATTAGAATAAGCCTAGGGAGGACGAAAATGACCTAAATGTTCAACCAATGACACAAAATCACATTTTGGATGCACAAGATTGGTTAAAAACCCTAATTGGATTAGAATAAGCCTAGGGAGGACGAAAATGACTTAAATGTTCAACCAATGACACAAAATGACACAAAATCACATATTGGATGCACAAGATTGGTTCAAAACCCTAATTGGATTAGAATAAGCCTAGGGAGAACGAAAATGACCTAAATGTTCAACCAATGACACAAAATCACATATTGGATGCACAAGATTGGTTAAAAACCCTACTTGGATTAGAATAAGCCTAGGGAGGACGAAAATGACCTAAATGTTCAATCAATGACACAAAAAGACACAAAATCACATTTTGGATGCACAAGATTGGTTAAAAACCCTAATTGGATTAGAATAAACCTAGGGAGGACGAAAATGACCAAAATGTTCAACCAATGACACAAAATCACATATTGGATGCACAAGATTGGTTAAAAACCCTAATTGGATTAGAATAAGCCTAGGGAGAACGAAAATGACCTAAATGTTCAACCAATGGCACAAAATCACATATTGGATGGACAAGATTGGATAAAAACCCTACTTGGATTAGAAAAAGCCTAGGGAGGACGAAAATGACCTAAATGTTCAACCAATGACACAAAATGACACAAAATCAGATATTGGATGCACAAGATTGGTTAAAAACCCTAATTGGATTAGAATAAGCCTAGGGAGGACGAAAATGACCTAAATGTTCAACCAACGACACAAAAATGACACAAAATCACATATTGGATGCACAAGATTGGTTAAAAACCCTAATTGGATTAGAATAAGCCTAGGGAGGACGAAAATGACCTAAATGTTCAACCAATGACACAAAATCACATATTGGATGCACAACATTGGTTAAAAACCCTAACTAGATTAGAATAAGCCTAGGGAGGACGAAAATGACCTAAATGTTCAACCAATGACACAAAATGACACAAAATCACATATTGGATGCACAAGATTGGTTAAAAACCCTAATTGGATTAGAATAAGCCTAGGGAGGACGAAAATGACCTAAATGTTCAACCAATGACAAAAAATCACACAAAATCACATATTGGATGCACAAGATTGGTTAAAAACCCTAATTGGATTAGAATAAGCCTAGGGAGGACGAAAATGACCTAAATGTTCAACCAATGACACAAAATGACACAAAATCACATATTGGATGCTCAAGATTGGTTAAAAACCCTAATTGGATTAGAATAAGGCTAGGAAGGACGAAAATGACCTAAATGTTCAACCAATGACACAAAATCACATATTGGATGCACAAGATTGGTTAAAAACCCTAATTGGATTAGAATAAGCCTAGGGAGGACGAAAATGACCTAAATGTTCAACCAATGACACAAAATCACACAAAATCACATATTGGATGCACAAGATTGGTTAAAAACCCTAATTGGATTAGAATAAACCTAGGGAGGACAAATATGACCTAAATGTTCAACCAATGACACAAAATCACATATTGGATGCACAAGATTGGTTAAAAACCCTAATTGGATTAGAATAAGCCTAGGGAGGACGAAAATGACCTAAATGTTCAACCAATGACACAAAATGACACAAAATCACATATTGGATGCTCAAGATTGGTTAAAAACCCTAATTGGATTAGAATAAGCCTAGGGAGGACAAAAATGACGTAAATGTTCAACCAATGACACAAAATCACATATAGGATGCACAAGATTGGTTAAAAACCCTAATTGGATTAGAATAAGCCTAGGGAGGACGAAAATGACCTAAATGTTCAACCAATGACACAAAATGACACAAAATCACATATTGGATGCACAAGATTGGTTAAAAACCCTAATTGGATTAGAATAAGCCTAGGGAGGACGAAAATGACCTAAATGTTCAACCAATGACACAAAATCACATATTGGATGCACCAAATTGGTTAAAAACCCTAATTGGATTAGAATAAGCCTAGGGAGGACGAAAATGACCTAAATGTTCAACCAATGACACAAAATCACATATTGGATGCACAAGATTGAATAAAAACCCTAATCGGATTAGAATAAGCCTAGGGAAGACGAAAACGACCTAAATGTTCAACTGATGACACAAAATGACACAAAATCACATATTGGATGCACAAGATTGGTTAAAAACCCTAATTGATTAGAATAAGCCTAGGGAGGACGAAAATGACCTAAATGTTCAACCAATGACACAAAATGACACAAACTCACATATTGGATGCACAAGATTGGTTAAAAACCCTAATTGGATTTGAATAAGCCTAGGGAGGACGAAAATGACCTAAATGTTCAACCGATGACACAAAATGACACAAAATCACATATTGGATGCACAAGATTGGTTAAAAACCCTAATTGGATTAGAATAAGCCTAGGGAGGACGAAAATGACCAAAATGTTCAACTGATGACACAAAATCACATATTGGATGCACAAGATTGGTTAAAAACCCTAATTGGATTAGAATAAGCCTAGGGAGGACGAAAATGACCTAAATGTTCAACCAATGACACAAAATGACACAAAATCACATATTGGATGCACAAGATTGGTTAAAAACCCTAATTGGATTAGAATAAGCCTAGGGAGGACGAAAATGACCTAAATGTTCAACCAATGACACAAAATGACACAAAATCACATATTGGATGCACAAGATTGGTTAAAAACCTTAATTGGATTAGAATAAGCCTAGGGAGGACGAATATGACCTAAATGTTCAACCAATGACACAAAATGACACAAAATCACATATTGGATGCACAAGATTGGTTAAAAACCCTAATTGGATTAGAATAAGCCTAGGGAGGACGAAAATGACCTAAATGTTCAACCAATGACACAAAATGACACAAAATCACATATTGGATGCACAAATTGGTTGAAAACCCTAATTGGATTAGAATAAGCCTAGGGAGGACGAAAACGACCTAAATGTTCAACTGATGACACAAAATGACACAAAATCACATATTGGATGCACAAGATTGGTTAAAAACCCTAATTGGATTAGAATAAGCCTAGGGAGGACGAAAATGACCTAAATGTTCAACCAATGACACAAAATGACACAAAATCACATATTGGATGCACAAGATTGGTTAAAAACCCTAATTAGATTAGAATAAGCCTAGGGAGGACGAAAATGACCTAAATGTTCAACCTATGACACAAAATCACATATTGGATGCACAAGATTGGTTAAAAACCCTAATTGGATTAGAATAAGCCTAGGGAGGACGAAAATGACCTAAATGTTCAACCAATGACACAAAATGACACAAAATCACATATTGGATGCACAAGATTGGTTAAAAACCCTAATTGGGTTAGAATAAGCCTAAGGGGGACGAAAATGACCTAAATGTTTAATCAATGACACAAAATCACATATTGGATGCACAAGATTGGTTAAAAAACCCTAATTGGATTAGAATAAGCCTAGGGAGGACGAAAATGATCTAAATGTTCAACCAATGACACAAAATCACATATTGGATGCACAAGATTGGTTAAAAACCCTAATTGGATTAGAATAAGCCTAGGGAGGACGAAAATGACCTAAATGTTCAACCAATGACACAAAATGACACAAAATCACATATTGGATGCAAAAAACTGGTTAAAAACCCTAATTGGTTTAGAATAAGCCTAGGGAGGACGAAAATGACCTAAATGTTCAACCAATGACACAAAATCACATATTGGATGCACAAGATTGGTTAAAAACCCTAATTGGATTAGAATAAGCCAAGGGAGGACGAAAATGACCTAAATTTTCAATGAATGACACAAAATGACACAAAATCACATATTGGATGCACAAGATTGATTAAAAATCCGAATTGGATTAGAATAAGCCTAGGGAGGACGAAAATGACCTAAATTTTCAATGAATGACACAAAATCACATATTGGATGCACAAGATTGGTTAAAAACCCTAATTGGATTAGATTAAGCCTAGGGAGGACGAAAATGACCTAAATGTTCAACCGATGACACAAAATGACACAAAATCACATATTGGATGCACAAGATTGGTTAAAAACCCTAATTGGATTAGAATAAGCCTAGGGAGGACGAAAATGACCTAAATGTTCAACCAATGACACAAAATCACATATTGGATGCACAAGATTGGTTAAAAACCCTAATTGGATTAGAATAAGCCTAGCAAGGACGAAAATGACCTAAATGTTCAACCAATGACACAAAATGACACAAAATCACATATTGGATGCACAAGATTGGTTAAAAACCCTAATTGGATTAGAATAAGCCTAGGGAGGACAAAAATGACCTAAATGTTCAACCAATGACACAAAATCACATATTGGATGCACAAGATTGGTTAAAAACCCTAATTGGATTAGAATAAGCCTAGGGAGGACGAAAATGACCTAAATGTTCAACCAATGACACAAAATGACACAAAATCACATATTGGATGCATAAGATTGGTTAAAAACCTTAATTGGATTAGAATAAGCCTAGGGAGGACTAAAATGACCTAAATGTTCCACCAATGACACAAAATGACACAAAATCACATATTGGACGCACAAGATTGGTTAAAAACCTTAATTGGATTAGAATAAGCCTAGGGAGGACGAAAATGACCTAAATGTTCAACCAATGACACAAAAGGACACAAAATCACATATTGGATGCACAAGATTGGTTAAAAACCCTAATTGGATTAGAATAAGCCTAGGGAGGACGAAAATGACCTAAATGTTCAACCAATGACAAAAAATCACATATTGGATGCACAAGATTGGTTAAAAACCCTAATTGGTTAGGATAAGCCTAGGGAGGACGAAAATGACCTAAATGATCAACCAATGACACAATGACACAAAATCACATATTGGATGCACAAGATTGGTTAAAAAGCCTAATTGGATTAGAATAAGCCTAGGGAGAACGAAAATGACCTAAATGTTCAACCAATGACACAAAATCACATATTGGATGCACAAGATTGGTTAAAAACCCTAATTGGATTAGAATAAGCCTAGGGAGGACGAAAATGACCTAAATGTTTAACCAATGAATAAAAATCACATATTGGATGCACTAGATTGGTTAAAAACCCTAATTGGATTTGAATAAGCCTAGGGAGGACGAAAATTACCTAAATGTTCAACCAATGACACAAAACCACATATTGGATGAAAATGATTGGTTAAAAACCCTAATTGGATTAGAATAAGCCTAGGGAGGACGAAAATGACCTAAATGTTCAACCAATGACAAAAAATCACATATTGGATGCACAAGATTGGTTAAAAACCCTAATTGGTTAGAATAAACCTAGGGAGGACGAAAATGACCAAAATGTTCAACAAATGACACAAAATCACATATTGGATGCACAAGATTGGTTAAAAACCCTAATTGGATTAGAATAAGCTTAGGGAGAACGAAAATGACCTAAATGTTCAACCAATGTGATGAGGAACTAGAATGCATAACAAAGGAAGGAAGCATAGAAGATATTCAAGGTCTTGGAACTCCAATGACAAGAGCAAGGTCAAAGAAGACAAAGGAGGTTCTAAATAACTTGATAACCACTTTATTTGAAACAAGTACAACTCATGAAGACTTGAAGCCCAAGATAGTCAATTGCTTAATCCAAATTGAAGAAGCTAAGGAATGAAGGCTGATTTTATGTGTTATCAAATTTTAATATTAGTTTTAATTAAAGTAGTAGACTGAATTAGTAAGAAATTTGGGTCTAATTGAAAAAACTTCAGTTGGGCCAAATTTAAATAACTTGTAAGGAGGTGCCACTATAAAAGGCAAACTCTTATCTTGTTTTAGGGGATTTTTAAAACATTATTTTTTTTT
>JBBPBQ010000431.1:0-10802 GCA_037974755.1 Cicer yamashitae | reverse complement strand
ATGACACAAAATGACTTATTGGAGGCACAAGATTGGTTAAAAACCCTAATTAGATTAGAATAAGACTACGGAGGACGAAAATGACCTTAATGTTCAACCAATGACACAAAATCACTTATTGGATGCACAAGATTGGTTAAAGACCCTAATTGGATTAGAATAAGCCTAGAGAGGATGAAAATGACCTAAGTGTTCAACCAATGACACAAAAACACTTATTGGATGCACAAGATTGGTTAAAAACCCTAACTGGATAAGAATAAACCTTTGGAGGATGAAAATGACTTAAATGTTCAACCAATAACACAAAATCACTTATTGGATGCACAAGATTGGTTAAAAACCCTAATTGGATTAGAATAAGCCTAGGGAGGACGAAAATGACCTAAATGTTCAACCAATGACACAAAATGACTTATTGGAGGCACAAGATTGGTTAAAAACCCTAATTGGATTAGAATAAGACTACAGAGGACGAAAATAACCTTAATGTTCAACCAATGACACAAAATCAATTATTGGATGCACAAGATTGGTTAAAAACCCTAATTGGATTAGAATAAGCCGAAGGATGACGAAAATGACCTAAATGTTCAACCAATGACACAAAATCACTTATTGGATGCACAAGATTGGTTAAAGACCCTAATTGGATTAGAATAAGCCGAAGGATGACAAAAATTACCTAAATGTTCAACCAATGACACAAAATCACATATTGGATGCACAAGATTGGTTAAAAACCCTAATTGGATTTGAATAAGCCTAGGGAGGACGAAAATGTCCTAAATGTTCAACCAATGATAGAAAATGACATATTGGATGCACAAGATTGGTTAAAAACCCTAATTGGATTAGAATAAGCCTAGGGAGGACGAAAATGACCTAAATGTTCAACCAATGACACAAAATGACTTATTGGAGGCACAAGATTGGTTAAAAACCCTAATTGGATTAGAATAAGACTACGGAGGACGAAAATAACCTTAATGTTCAACCAATGACACAAAATCAATTATTGGATGCACAAGATTGGTTAAAAACCCTAGTTGGATTAGAATAAGCCGAAGGATGACGAAAATGACCTAAATGTTCAACCAATGACACAAAATCACTTATTGGATGCACAAGATTGGTTAAAAACCATAATTGGATTAGAATAATCCTAGGGTGGACGAAAATGACCTAAATGGTCAACCAATGACACAAAATGACTTATTGGAGGCACAAAATTGGTTAAAAACCCTAATTAGATTAGAATAAGACTACGGAGGACGAAAATGACCTAAATGTTCAACCAATGACACAAAATCACTTATTGGATGCACAAGATTGGTTAAAGACCCTAATTGGATTAGAATAAGCCTAGAGAGGATGAAAATGACCTAAGTGTTCAACCAATGACACAAAAACACTTATTGGATGCACAAGATTGGTTAAAAACCCTAACTGGATAAGAATAAACCTTTGGAGGATGAAAATGACTTAAATGTTCAACCAATAACACAAAATCACTTATTGGATGCACAAGATTGGTTAAAAACCCTAATTGGATTAGAATAAGCCTAGGGAGGACGAAAATGACCTAAATGTTCAACCAATGACACAAAATGACTTATTGGAGGCACAAGATTGGTTAAAAACCCTAATTGGATTAGAATAAGACTACAGAGGACGAAAATAACCTTAATGTTCAACCAATGACACAAAATCAATTATTGGATGCACAAGATTGGTTAAAAACCCTAATTGGATTAGAATAAGCCGAAGGATGACGAAAATGACCTAAATGTTCAACCAATGACACAAAATCACTTATTGGATGCACAAGATTTGTTAAAAACCCTGATTGGATTTGAATAAGCCTAGAAAGGACGAAAATGACCTAAGTGTTCAACCAATGACACAAAATCACTTATTGGATGCAGAAGATTGGTTAAAAACCCTAATAGGATTAGAATAAGCCTAGGGAGGATGAAATTGACCTAAATGTTCAACCAATGACACAAAATAACTTATTAGATGCACAAGATTGGTTAAAAACCCTGATTGAATTTGAATAAGCCTAGGAAGGACAAAAATGACCTAAATGTTCAACCAATGACACAAAATCACTTATTGGATGCATAAGATTGAATAAAAACCCAAATTGGATTCGAATAAGCCTAGGGAGGACGAAAATGACCGAAATGTTCAACCAATGACACAAAATCACTTATTGGATGCACAAGATTGGTTAAAAACCATAATTGGATTAGAATAAGCCTAGGGAGGATGAAAATAACCTAAATGTTCAACCAATGACACAAAATGACTTATTGGAGGCACAAGATTGGTTAAAAACCCTAATTAGATTAGAATAAGACTACGGAGGACGAAAATGACCTTAATGTTCAACCAATGACACAAAATCACTTATTGGATGCACAAGATTGGTTAAAGACCCTAATTGGATTAGAATAAGCCGAAGGATGACAAAATTTACCAAAATGTTCAACCAGTGACAAAAAATCACTTATTGGATGCACAAGATTGGTTAAAAACCCTAATTGGATTAGAAAATGCCTTGGGAGGATGAAGATGACCTAAATGTTCAACCAATGACAAAAATCACTTATTGGATGCACAAGATTGGTTAAAAACTCTAATTGGATTAGAATAAGCCGAACGATGACGAAAATTGACCTAAATGTTCAACCATTGACACAAAATCATTTATTGGAGGCACAAGATTAGTTAATAACCCTAATTGGATTAGAATAAGATTACGGAGGACGAAAATGACCTTAATATTCAACCAATGGCACAAAATCAATTATTGGATGCACAAGATTGGTTAAAAACCCTAATTGGATTAGAATAAGCCGAAGGATGACGAAAATGACCTAAATGTTCAACCAATGACACAAAATCACTTATTGGATGCACAAGATTGGTTAAAGACCCTAATTGGATTAGAATAAGCCGAAGGATGACAAAATATACCTAAATGTTCAACCAATGACACAAAATCACTTATTAGATGCACAAGATTGGTTAAAGACCCTAATTGGATTAGAATAAGCCTAGAGAGGATGAAAATGACCTAAGTGTTCAACCAATGACACAAAAACACTTATTGGATGCACAAGATTGGTTAAAAACCCTAACTGGATAAGAATAAACCTTTGGAGGATGAAAATGACTTAAATGTTCAACCAATGACACAGAATCACTTATTGGATGCACAAGATTGGTTAAAGACCCTAATTGGATTTGAATAAGCCTAGGGAGGACGAAAATGACCTAAATGTTCAACCAATGACCCAAAATCACTTATTGGATGCACAAGATTGGTTAAAAACCATAATTGGATTAGAATAATCCTAGGGTGGACGAAAATGACCTAAATGGTCAACCAATGACACAAAATGACTTATTGGAGGCACAAAATTGGTTAAAAACCCTAATTAGATTAGAATAAGACTACGGAGGACGAAAATGACCTTAATGTTCAACCAATGACACAAAATCACTTATTGGATGCACAAGATTGGTTAAAGAACCTAATTGGATTAGAATAAGCCTAGAGAGGATGAAAATGACCTAAGTGTTCAACCAATGACACAAAAACACTTATTGGATGCACAAGATTGGTTAAAAACCCTAACTGGATAAGAATAAACCTTTGGAGGATGAAAATGACTTAAATGTTCAACCAATGACACAAAATCACTTATTGGATGCACAAGATTGGTTAAAAACCCTAATTGGATTAGAATAAGCCTTTGGAGGACGAAAATGACATAAATGTTCCACCAATGACAAAAATCACTTATTGGATGCACAAGATTGGTTAAAAACCCTAATTGGATTAGAATAAGCCGAAAGATGATGAAAATTGACCTAAATGTTCAACCAATGACACAAAATCATTTATTGGAGGCACAAGATTGGTTAATAACCCTAATTGGATTAGAATAAGACTACGGAGGACGAAAATGACCTTAATATTCAACCAATGGCACAAAATCAATTATTGGATGCACAAGATTGGTTAAAAACCCTAATTGGATTAGAATAAGCCGAAGGATGACGAAAATGACCTAAATGTTCAACCAATGACACAAAATCACTTATTGGATGCACAAGATTGGTTAAAGACCCTAATTGGATTAGAATAAGCCGAAGGATGACAAAAATTACCTAAGTGTTCAACCAATGACACAAAATCACATATTGGATACACAAGATTGGTTAAAAACCCTAATTGGATTAGAATAAGCCTAGGGAGGACGAAAATGACCTAAATGTTCAACCAATGACAAAAAATCACTTATTGGATGCACAAGATTGATTAAAAACCCTAATTGGATTAGAATAAGCCTAGGGAGGACGAAAATGACCTAAATGTTCAACCAATGACACAAAGTCACTTATTGGATGCACAAGATTGGTTAAAAACCATAATTGGATTAGAATAATCCTAGGGAGGACGAAAATGACCTAAATGTTCAACCAATGACACAAAATGACTTATTGGAGGCACAAAATTGGTTAAAAACCCTAATTAGATTAGAATAATACTACGGAGGACGAAAATGACCTTAATGTTCAACCAATGACACAAAATCACTTATTGGATGCACAAGATTGGTTAAAAACCATTATTGGATTTGAATAAGACTACGGAGGACGAAAATAACCTTAATGTTCAACCAATGACACAAAATCAATTATTGGATGCACAAGATTGGTTAAAAACCCTAATTGGATTAGAATAAGCTGAAGGATGACTAAAATGACCTAAATGTTCAACCAATGACACAAAATCACTTATTGGATGCACAAGATTTGTTAAAAACCCTGATTGGATTAGAATAAGCCTAGAAAGGACGAAAATGACTTAAGTGTTCAACCAATGACACAAAATCACTTATTGGATGCACAAGATTGGTTAAAAACCCTAATTGGATTAGAATAAGCCTAGGGAGGATGAAAATGACCTAAATGTTCAACCAATGACACAAAATCACATATTGGATGCACAAGATTGGTTAAAAACCCTAATTGGATTAGAATAAGCCAAGGGAGGACGAAAATGACCTAAATGTTCAACCAATGACAGAAAATCACATATTGGATGCACAAGATTGGTTAAAAACCCTAATTGATTAGAATAAACCTAGGGAGGAAGAAAATGACCTAAATGTTCAACCAATGACACAAAATGACTTATTGGAGGCACAAGATTGGTTAACAACCCTAATTGGATTAGAATAAGACTACGGAGGACGAAAATAACCTTAATGTTCAACCAATGACACAAAATCAATTATTGGATGCACAAGATTGGTTAAAAACCCTAGTTGGATTAGAATAAGCCGAAGGATGACGAAAATGACCTAAATGTTCAACCAATGACACAAAATCACTTAATGGATGCACAAGATTGGTTAAAGACCCTAATTGGATTAGAATAAGCCTAGGGAGGACGAAAATGACCTAAATGTTCAACCAATGACCCAAAATCACTTATTGGATGCACAAGATTGGTTAAAAACCATAATTGGATTAGAATAATCCTAGGGTGGACGAAAATGACTTAAATGGTCAACCAATGACACAAAATGACTTATTGGAGGCACAAAATTGGTTAAAAACCCTAATTAGATTAGAATAAGACTACGGAGGACGAAAATGACCTTAATGTTCAACCACTGACACAAAATCACTTATTGGATGCACAAGATTGGTTAAAGAACCTAATTGGATTAGAATAAGCCTAGAGAGGATGAAAATGACCTAAGTGTTCAACCAATGACACAAAAACACTTATTGGATGCACAAGATTGGTTAAAAACCCTAACTGGATAAGAATAAACCTTTGGAGGATGAAAATGACTTAAATGTTCAACCAATGACACAAAATCACTTATTGGATGCACAAGATTGGTTAAAAACCCTAATTGGATTAGAATAAGCCTTGGGAGGATGAAAATGATATAAATGTTCAACCAATGACAAAAATCACTTATTGGATGCACAAGATTGGTGAAAGACCCTAATTGGATTAGAATAAGCCTAGGGAGGACGAAAATGACCTAAATGTTCAACCAATGACACAAAATCACTTATTGGATGCACAAGATTGGTTAAAAACCATAATTGGATTAGAATAATCCTAGGGTGGACGAAAATGACCTAAATGGTCAACCAATGACACAAAATGACTTATTGGAGGCACAAAATTGGTGAAAAACCCTAATTAGATTAGAATAAGACTACAGAGGACGAAAATGACCTTAATGTTCAACCAATGACACAAAATCACTTATTGGATGCACAAGATTGGTTAAAGACCCTAATTGGATTAGAATAAGCCTAGAGAGGATGAAAATGACCTAAGTGTTCAACCAATGACACAAAAACACTTATTGGATGCACAAGATTGGTTAAAAACCCTAACTGGATAAGAATAAACCTTTGGAGGATGAAAATGACTTAAATGTTCAACCAATGACACAGAATCACTTATTGGATGCACAAGATTGGTTAAAGACCCTAATTGGATTTGAATAAGCCTAGGGAGGACGAAAATGACCTAAATGTTCAACCAATGACCCAAAATCACTTATTGGATGCACAAGATTGGTTAAAAACCATAATTGGATTAGAATAATCCTAGGGTGGACGAAAATGACCTAAATGGTCAACCAATGACACAAAATGACTTATTGGAGGCACAAAATTGGTTAAAAACCCTAATTAGATTAGAATAAGACTACGGAGGACGAAAATGACCTTAATGTTCAACCAATGACACAAAATCACTTATTGGATGCACAAGATTGGTTAAAGACCCTAATTGGATTAGAATAAGCCGAAGGATGACAAAATTTACCAAAATGTTCAACCAGTGACAAAAAATCACTTATTGGATGCACAAGATTGGTTAAAAACCCTAATTGGATTAGAATAAGCCTTGGGAGGATGAAAATGACCTAAATGTTCAACCAATGACAAAAATCACTTATTGGATGCACAAGATTGGTTAAAAACTCTAATTGGATTAGAATAAGCCGAACGATGACGAAAATTGACCTAAATGTTCAACCAATGACACAAAATCATTTATTGGAGGCACAAGATTAGTTAATAACCCTAATTGGATTAGAATAAGATTACGGAGGACGAAAATGACCTTAATATTCAACCAATGGCACAAAATCAATTATTGGATGCACAAGATTGGTTAAAAACCCTAATTGGATTAGAATAAGCCGAAGGATGACGAAAATGACCTAAATGTTCAACCAATGACACAAAATCACTTATTGGATGCACAAGATTGGTTAAAGACCCTAATTGGATTAGAATAAGCCGAAGGATGACAAAAATTACCTAAATGTTCAACCAATGACACAAAATCACATATTGGATGCACAAGATTGGTTAAAAACCCTAATTGGATTTGAATAAGCCTAGGGAGGACGAAAATGTCCTAAATGTTCAACCAATGATAGAAAATGACATATTGGATGCACAAGATTGGTTAAAAACCCTAATTGGATTAGAATAAGCCTAGGGAGGACGAAAATGACCTAAATGTTCAACCAATGACACAAAATGACTTATTGGAGGCACAAGATTGGTTAAAAACCCTAATTGGATTAGAATAAGACTACGGAGGACGAAAATAACCTTAATGTTCAACCAATGACACAAAATCAATTATTGGATGCACAAGATTGGTTAAAAACCCTAGTTGGATTAGAATAAGCCGAAGGATGACGAAAATGACCTAAATGTTCAACCAATGACACAAAATCACTTATTGGATGCACAAGATTGGTTAAAAACCATAATTGGATTAGAGTAATCCTAGGGTGGACGAAAATGACCTAAATGGTCAACCAATGACACAAAATGACTTATTGGTGGCACAAAATTGGTTAAAAACCCTAATTAGATTAGAATAAGACTACGGAGGACGAAAATGACCTTAATGTTCAACCAATGACACAAAATCACTTATTGGATGCACGAGATTGGTTAAAGACCCTAATTGGATTAGAATAAGCCTAGAGAGGATGAAAATGACCTAAGTGTTCAACCAATGACACAAAAACACTTATTGGATGCACAAGATTGGTTAAAAACCCTAACTGGATAAGAATAAACCTTTGGAGGATGAAAATGACTTAAATGTTCAACCAATGACACAAAATCACTTATTGGATGCACAAGATTGGTTAAAAACCCTAATTGGATTAGAATAAGCCTTTGGAGGACGAAAATGACATAAATGTTCAACCAATGACAAAAATCACTTATTGGATGCACAAGATTGGTTAAAAACCCTAATTGGATTAGAATAAGCCGAAAGATGATGAAAATTGACCTAAATGTTCAACCAATGACACAAAATCATTTATTGGAGGCACAAGATTGGTTAATAACCCTAATTGGATTAGAATAAGACTACGGAGGACGAAAATGACCTTAATATTCAACCAATGGCACAAAATCAATTATTGGATGCACAAGATTGGTTAAAAACCCTAATTGGATTAGAATAAGCCGAAGGATGAGGAAAATGACCTAAATGTTCAACCAATAACACAAAATCAGTTATTGGATGCACAAGATTGATTAAAAACCCTAATTGGATAAGAATAAGCCTAGGGAGTACGAAAATGACCTAGATGATCAACCAATGACACAAAATCACTTATTGGATGCACAAGATTGGTTAAAGACCCTAATTGGATTAGAATAAACCGAAGGATGACAAAATTTACCTAAATGTTCAACCAATGACACAAAATCACTTATTGGATGCACAAGATTGGTTAAAGACCCTAATTGGACTAGAATAAGCCTAGAGAGGATGAAAATGACCTAAGTGTTCAACCAATGACACAAAAACACTTATTGGATGCACAAGATTGGTTAAAAACCCTAACTGGATAAGAATAAACCTTTGGAGGATGAAAATGACTTAAATGTTCAACCAATGACACAAAATCACTTATTGGATGCACAAGATTGGTTAAAGACCCTAATTGGATTTGAATAAGCCTAGGGAGGACGAAAATGACCTAAATGTTCAACCAATGACCCAAAATCACTTATTGGATGCACAAGATTGGTTAAAAACCATAATTGGATTAGAATAATCCTAGGGTGGACGAAAATGACCTAAATGGTCAACCAATGACACAAAATGACTTATTGGAGGCACAAAATTGGTTAAAAACCCTAATTAGATTAGAATAAGACTACGGAGGACGAAAATGACCTTAATGTTCAACCAATGACACAAAATCACTTATTGGATGCACAAGATTGGTTAAAGAACCTAATTGGATTAGAATAAGCCTAGAGAGGATGAAAATGACCTAAGTGTTCAACCAATGACACAAAAACACTTATTGGATGCACAAGATTGGTTAAAAACCCTAACTGGATAAGAATAAACCTTTGGAGGATGAAAATGACTTAAATGTTCAACCAATGACACAAAATCACTTATTGGATGCACAAGATTGGTTAAAAACCCTAATTGGATTAGAATAAGCCTTTGGAGGACGAAAATGACATAAATGTTCCACCAATGACAAAAATCACTTATTGGATGCACAAGATTGGTTAAAAACCCTAATTGGATTAGAATAAGCCGAAAGATGATGAAAATTGACCTAAATGTTCAACCAATGACACAAAATCATTTATTGGAGGCACAAGATTGGTTAATAACCCTAATTGGATTAGAATAAGACTACGGAGGACGAAAATGACCTTAATATTCAACCAATGGCACAAAATCAATTATTGGATGCACAAGATTGGTTAAAAACCCTAATTGGATTAGAATAAGCCGAAGGATGA
The DNA here is from genome assembly GCA_037974755.1 of Cicer yamashitae. Classification (NCBI taxonomy): domain Eukaryota; kingdom Viridiplantae; phylum Streptophyta; class Magnoliopsida; order Fabales; family Fabaceae; genus Cicer; species Cicer yamashitae. The sequence goes on along the minus strand of JBBPBQ010000431.1, from coordinate 929 downwards.
CGAAAATGACCTAAATGTTCAACCAATGACACAAAATCACTTATTGGATGCACAAGATTGGTTAAAGACCCTAATTGGATTAGAATAAGCCGAAGGATGACAAAAATTACCTAAGTGTTCAACCAATGACACAAAATCACATATTGGATACACAAGATTGGTTAAAAACCCTAATTGGATTAGAATAAGCCTAGGGAGGACGAAAATGACCTAAATGTTCAACCAATGACAAAAAATCACTTATTGGATGCACAAGATTGATTAAAAACCCTAATTGGATTAGAATAAGCCTAGGGAGGACGAAAATGACCTAAATGTTCAACCAATGACACAAAGTCACTTATTGGATGCACAAGATTGGTTAAAAACCATAATTGGATTAGAATAATCCTAGGGAGGACGAAAATGACCTAAATGTTCAACCAATGACACAAAATGACTTATTGGAGGCACAAAATTGGTTAAAAACCCTAATTAGATTAGAATAATACTACGGAGGACGAAAATGACCTTAATGTTCAACCAATGACACAAAATCACTTATTGGATGCACAAGATTGGTTAAAAACCATTATTGGATTTGAATAAGACTACGGAGGACGAAAATAACCTTAATGTTCAACCAATGACACAAAATCAATTATTGGATGCACAAGATTGGTTAAAAACCCTAATTGGATTAGAATAAGCTGAAGGATGACTAAAATGACCTAAATGTTCAACCAATGACACAAAATCACTTATTGGATGCACAAGATTTGTTAAAAACCCTGATTGGATTAGAATAAGCCTAGAAAGGACGAAAATGACTTAAGTGTTCAACCAATGACACAAAATCACTTATTGGATGCACAAGATTGGTTAAAAACCCTAATTGGATTAGAATAAGCCTAGGGAGGATGAAAATGACCTAAATGTTCAACCAATGA
>JBBPBQ010000430.1:0-10843 GCA_037974755.1 Cicer yamashitae | reverse complement strand
ATCTTGTGCATCCAATATGTGATTTTGTGTCATTTTGTGTAATTGGTTGAACATTTAGGTCATTTTCGTCCTCCCTAGGCTTATTCTAATCCAATTAGGGTTTTTAACAAATCTTGTGCATGCAAAATGTTATTTTGTGTCATTGGTTGAACATTTAGGTCATTTTCGTCCTCCCTAGGCCTATTCTAATCCAATTTGGGTTTTTAACCAATCTTGTGCATCCAATATGTGATTTTTTGTCATTTTGTGTCTTTGGTTGAACATTTAGGTCATTTTCGTCCTCACTAGGCTTATTCTAATCCAATTAGGATTTTTAACCAATCTTGTGCATCCAATATGTGATTTTGTGTCCTTGGTTGAACATTTAGGTCTCTTTCGTCCTCCCTAGGCTTATTCTAATACAATTAATGTTTTTAATTAATCTTGTGCATCCAATATGTGATTTTGTGTCATTAGTTGAATATTTAGGTCGTTTTCGTCCTCCCTAGGCTTATTCTGATCCAATTAGGGTTTTTAACCAATCTTGTGCATCCAATATGTGATTTTGTGTCATTTTGTGTCATTGGTTGAACATTTAGGTCATTTTCGTCCTCCCTAGGCTTATTCTAATCGAATTAGGGTTTTTTAACCAATCTTGTGCATCCAATATGTGATTTTGTGTCATTTTGTGTCATTGGTTGAACATTTAGGTCATTTTCGTCCTCCCTAGGCTTATTCTAAACCAATTAGGGTTTTTAACCAATCTTATGCATCCAATATGTGATTTTATGTCATTTTGTGTAATTGGTTGAACATTTAGGTCATTTTCTTCCTCCCTAGGCTTATTCTAATCCAAATAGGGTTTTTAACCAATCTTGTGCATCCAATATGTGATTTTGTGTCATTGGTTGAACATTTAGGTCATTTTCGTCCTCCCTAGGCTTATTCTAATCCAATTAGGGTTTTTAACCAATCTTGTGCATCCAATATGTGATTTTGTGTTATTTTGTGTCATTGGTTGAACATTTAAATCATTTTCGTCCTCCCTAGGCTTATTCTAATCCAATTACGGTTTTTAACCAATCTTGTGCATCCAATATGTGATTTTGTGTCATTTTGAGTCATTGGTTGAACATTTAGGTCATTTTCGTCCTCCCTAGGCTTATTCTAATCCAATTAGGGTTTTTAACCAATCTTGTGCATCCAATATGTGATTTTGTGTCATTTTGTGTCATTGGTTGAACATTTAGGTCATTTCCGTCCTCCCTTGGCTTATTCTAAACCAATTAGGGTTTTTAATCAATCTTGTGCATCCAATATGTGATTTTGTGTCATTTTGTGTCATTGGTTGAACATTTAGGTCATTTTCGTCCTCCCTAGGCTTATTCTAATCCAATTAGGGTTTTTAACCAATCTAGTGCATCCAATATGTGATTTTGTGTCATTTTGTGTCATTGGTTGAACATTTAGGTCATTTTCCTCCTCCCTAGGCTTATTCTAAACCAATTAGGGTTTTTAACCAATCTTGTGCATCCAATATGTGATTTTGTGTCATTTTGTGTCATTGGTTGAACATTTAGTTCATTTTCATCCTCCGTAGGCTTATTCTAATCCAATTAGGGTTTTTAACCAATCTTGTGCATCCAATATGTGATTTTGTGTCATTGGTTGAACATTTAGGTCATTTTCGTCCTCCCTAGGCTTATTCTAATACAATTAGGGTTTTTAACCAATATAGTGCATCCTATATGTGGTTTTGTGTCATTTTATGTCATTGGTTGAACATTTAGGTCATTTTCGTCCTCCCTAGGCTTATTCTAATCCAATTAGGGTTTTTAACCAATCTAGTGCATCCAATATGTGATTTTGTGTCATTTTGTGTCATTGGTTGAACATTTAGGTCATTTTCCTCCTCCCTAGGCTTATTCTAAACCAATTAGGGTTTTTAACCAATCTTGTGCATCCAATATGTGATTTTGTGTCATTTTGTGTCATTGGTTGAACATTTAGGTCATTTTCGTCCTCCCTAGGCTTATTCTAATACAATTAGGGTTTTTAACCAATATAGTGCATCCAATATGTGGTTTTGTGTCATTTTGTGTCATTGGTTGAACATTTAGGTCATTTTCGTCCTCCCTAGGCTTATTCTAATACAATTAGGGTTTTTAACCAATATAGTACATCCAATATGTGGTTTTGTGTCATTTTGTGTCATTGGTTGAACATTTAGGTCATTTTCGTCCTCCCTAGGCTTATTCTAATCCAATTAGGGTTTTTAACCAATCTAGTGCATCCAATATGTGATTTTGTGTCATTTTGTGTCATTGGTTGAACATTTAGGTCATTTTCGTCCTCCCTAGGCTTATTCTAAACCAATTAGGGTTTTTAACCAATCTTGTGCATCCAATATGTGATGTTGTGTCATTTTGTGTCATTGGTTGAACATTTAGGTCATTTTCGTCCTCCCTAGGCTTATTCTAATCCAATTAAGGTTTTTAACATATCTTGTGCATCCAATATGTGATTTTGTGTCATTTTGTGTCATTGGTTGAACATTTAGGTCATTTTCGTCCTCCCTAGGCTTATTCTAATCCAATTAGGGTTTTTAACCAATCTTGTGCATCCAATATGTGATTTTGTGTCATTTTGTGTCATTGGTTGAACATTTAGGTCATTTTCGTCCTCCCTAGGCTTATTTTAATCCAATTAGGGTTTTTAACCAATCTTGTCCATCCAATATGTGATTTTGTGTCATTTTGTGTCATTGGTTGAACATTTAGGTCATTTTCGTCCTCCCTAGGCTTATTCTAATCCAATTAGGGTTTTTAACCAATCTTGTGCATCCAATATGTGATTTTGTGTCATTTTGTGTCATTGGTTGAACATTTAGGTCATTTTCGTCTTCCCTAGGCTTATTTTAATCCAATTAGGGTTTTTAACCAATCTTGTGCATCCAATATATGATTTTGTGTCATTGGTTGAACATTTAGGTCGTTTTCGTCCTCCCTAGGCTTATTCTAATCCAATTAGGGTTTTTAACCAATCTTGTGCATCCAATATGTGATTTTGTGTCATTTTGTGTCATTGGTTGAACATTTAGGTCATTTTCGTCCTCCCTAGGCTTATTCTAATCCAATTAGGGTTTTTAACCAATCTTGTGCATCCAATATGTGATTTTGTGTCATTTTGTGTCATTGGTTGAACATTTAGGTCATTTTCGTCCTCCCTAGGCTTAATCTAATTCAATTAGGGTTTTTAACCAATCTTGAGCATCCAATATGTGATTTTATGTAATTGGTTGAACATTTAGGTCATTTTCGTCCTCCCTTGGGTTATTCTTATCCAATTAGGGTTTTTAACAAATCTTGTGCATCCAATATGTGATTTTGTGTCATTTTGTATCATTGGTTGAACATTTAGGTCATTTTCGTCCTCCCTAGGCTTATTCTAATCCAATTAAGGTTTTTAACCAATCTTGTGCATCCAATATGTGATTTTGTGTCATTTTGTGTCATTGGTTGAAGATTTAGGTCATTTTCCTCCTCCCTAGGCTTATTCTAATCCAATTAGGGTTTTTAACCAATCTTGTGCATCCAATATGTGATTTTGTGTCATTTTGTGTCATTGGTTGAACATTTAGGTCATTTTCGTCCTCCCTAGGCTTATTCTAATCCAATTAGGGTTTTTAACCAATCTTGTGCATCCAATATGTGATTTTGTGTCATTTTGTGTAATTGGTTGAACATTTAGGTAATTTTCGTCCTCCCTAGGCTTATTCTAATGCAATTAGGGTTTTTAACCAATCTTGTGCATCCAATATGTGATTTTGTGTCATTGGTTGAACATTTAGGTCATTTTCGTCCTCCCTAGGCTTATTTTAATCCAATTAGGGTTTTTAACCAATCTTGTGCATCCAATATGTGATTTTGTGTCATTTTGTGTCATTCGTTGAAAATTTAGGTCATTTTCGTCCTCCCTAGGCTTATTCTAATCCAATTAGGGTTTTTAACCAATATTGTGCATCCAATATGTGATTTTGTGTCATTTTGTGTCATTGGTTGAACATTTAGGTCATTTTCGTCCTCCCTAGGCTTATTCTAATCCAATTAGGGTTTTTAACCAATCTTGTGCATCCAATATGTGATTTTCTGTCATTGGTTGAACATTTACGTCATTTTTGTCCTCCCTAGGCTTATTCTAATCCAATTAGGGTTTTTAACCAATCTTGTGCATCCAATATGTGATTTTGGGTCATTGGTTGAACATTTAGGTCATTTTCGTCCTCCCTAGGCTTATTCTAATCCAATTAGGGTTTTTAACCAATCTTGTGCAACCAATATGTGATTTTGTGTCATTTTGTGTCATTGGTTGAACATTTAGGTCATTTTCGTCCTCAACAGGCTTATTCTAATCCAATTAGGGTTTTTAACCAATCTTGTGCATCCAATATGTGATTTTGTGTCATTTTGTGTCATTGGTTGAACATTTAGGTCATTTTCGTCCTCCCTAGGCTTATTCTAATCCAATTAGGGTTTTTAACCAATCTTGTGCATCCAATATGTGATTTTGTGTCATTTTGTGTCATTGGTTGAACATTTAGGTCATTTTCGTCCTCCCTAGGCTTATTCTAATCAATTAGGGTTTTTAACCAATCTTGTGCATCCAATATGTGATTTTGTGTCATTTTGTGTCATCAGTTGAACATTTAGGTCGTTTTCGTCTTCCCTAGGCTTATTCTAATCCGATTAGGGTTTTTATTCAATCTTGTGCATCCAATATGTGATTTTGTGTCATTGGTTGAACATTTAGGTCATTTTCGTCCTCCCTAGGCTTATTCTAATCCAATTAGGGTTTTTAACCAATCTTGTGCATCCAATATGTGATTTTGTGTCATTTTGTGTCATTGGTTGAACATTTAGGTCATTTTCGTCCTCCCTAGGCTTATTCTAATCCAATTAGGGTTTTTAACCAATCTTTTGCATCTAATATGTGATTTTGTGTGATTTTGTGTCATTGGTTGAACATTTAGGTCATTTTCGTCCTCCCTAGGCTTATTCTAATCCAATTAGGGTTTTTAACCAATCTTTTGCATCTAATATGCGATTTTGTGTCATTTTGTGTCATTGGTTGAACATTTATGTCATTTTCGTCCTCCCTAGTCTTATTCTAATCCAATTAGGGTTTTTAACCAATCTTGTGCATCCAATATGTGATTTTGTGTCATTGGTTGAACATTTAGGTCATTTTCGTCCTCCCTAGGCTTATTCTAATCCAATTAGGATTTTTAAACAATCTTGTGCATCCAATATGTGATTTTGTGTCATTTTGTGTCATTGGTTGAACATTTAGGTCATTTTCGTCCTCCCTAGGCTTATTCTAATCCAATTAGGGTTTTTAACCAATCTTGTGCATCCAATATGTGATTTTGTGTCATCTGTAATCCAATTAGGTCATTTTCGTCCTCCCTAGGCTTATTCTAATCCAATTAGGGTTTTTAACCAATCTTGTGCATCCAATATGTGATTTTGTGTCATTTTGTGTCATTGGTTGAACATTTAGGTCATTTTCGTCCTCCCTAGGCTTATTCTAATCCAATTAGTGTTTTTAACCATTCTTGTGCATCCAATATGTGATTTTGTTTAATTGGTTGAACATTTAGGTCATTTTGGCCTTGCTAGGCTTGTTCTAATCCAATTAGGATTTTTAACCAATCATGTGCATCCAAATATGTGATTTTTTGTCATTGGTTGAACATTTAGGTCATTTTCGTCCTCCCTAGGCTTATTCTAATCCAATTAGGGTTTTTAACCAATCTTGTGCATCCAATATGTGATTTTGTGTCATTTTGTGTCATTGGTTGAACATTTAGGTCATTTTCGTCCTCCCTAGGCTTATTCTAATCCAATAAGGGTTTTTAACCAATCTTTAGCATCCAATATGTGATTTTGTGTCATTGGTTGAACATTTCGGTCATTTTCGTCCTCCCTAGGCTTATTCTAATCCAATTAGGGTTTTTAACCAATCTTGTGCATCCAATATGTGATTTTGTGTCATTTTGTGTCATTGGTTGAACATTTAGGTCATTTTCGTCCTCCCTAGGCTTATTCTAATCTAGTTAGGGTTTTTAACCAATGTTGTGCATCCAATATGTGATTTTGTGTCATTGGTTGAACATTTAGGTCATTTTCGTCCTCCCTAGGCTTATTCTAATCCAATTAGGGTTTTTAACCAATCTTGTGCATCCAATATGTGATTTTGTGTCATTAGTTAAACATTTAGGTCGTCTTCGTCCTCCCTAGGCTTATTCTGATCCAATTAGGGTTTTTAACCAATCTTGTGCATCCAATATGTGATTTTGTGTCATTTTGTGTCATTGGTTGAACATTTAGGTCATTTTCGTCCTCCCTAGGCTTATTCTAATCCAATTAGGGTTTTTAACCAATCTTGTGCATCCAATATGTGATTTTGTGTCATTTTGTGTCATTGGTTGAACATTTAGGTCATTTTCGTCCTCCCTAGGCTTATTCTAATCCAATTAGGGTTTTAAACCAATCTTGTGTATCCAATATGTGATTTTGTGTCATTGGTTGAACATTTAGGTCTCTTTCGTCCTCCCTAGGCTTATTCTAATACAATTAATGTTTTTAATTAATCTTGTGCATCCAATATGTGATTTTGTATCATTAGTTGAACACTTAGGTCGTTTTCGTCCTCCCTAGGCTTATTCTGATCCAATTAGGGTTTTTAACCAATCTAGTGCATCCAATATGTGATTTTGTGTCATTTTGTGTCATTGGTTGAACATTTAGGTCATTTTCGTCCTCCCTAGGCTTATTCTAATCCAATTAGGGTTTTTAACCAATCTTGTGCATCCAATATGTGATTTTGTGTCATTGGTTGAACATTTAGGTCATTTTCGTCCTCCCTAGGCTTATTCTAATCCAATTAGGGTTTTTAACCAACCTTGTGCATCCAATATGTGATTTTGTGTCATTGGTTGAACATTTTTGTCATTTTCGTCCTCCCTAGGCTTATTCTAATCCAATTAGGGTTTTTAACCAATCTTGTGCATCCAATATGTGATTTTGTGTCATTTTGTGTCATTGGTTGAACATTTAGGTCATTTTCGTCCTCCCTAGGCTTATTCTAATCCAATTAGGGTTTTTAACCAATCTTGTGCATCCAATATGTGATTTTGTGTCATTATGTGTCATTGGTTGAACATTTAGGTCATTTTGGTCCTCCCTAGGCATATTCTAATCCAATTAGGGTTTTTAACCAATCTTGTGCATCCAATATGTGATTTTGTGTCATTTTGTGTCATTGGTTGAACATTTAGGTCATTTTCGTCCTCCCTAGGCTTATTCTAATCCAATTAGGGTTTTTAACCAATCTTGTGCATCCAATATGTCATTTTGTGTCATTGATTGAACATTTAGGTCATTTTCGCCCTCCCTAAGCTAATTCTAATCCAATTAGGGTTTTTAACCAATCTTGTGCATCCAATATGTGATTTTGTGTCATTGGTTGAACATTTAGGTCATTTTCGTCCTCCCTAGGCTTATTCTAATCCAATTAGGGTTTTTAACCAATCTTTTGCATCCAATATGTGATTTTGTGCCATTTTGTGTCATTGGTTGAACATTTAGGTCACTTTCGTCCTCCCTAGGCTAATTCTAATCCAATTAGGGTTTTTAACCAATCTTGAGCATCCAATATGTGATTTTATGATTGGTTGAACATTTATGTCATTTTCGTCCTCCCTAGGCTTATTCTAATCCAATTAGGGTTTTTAACCAATCTTGTGCATCCAATATGTGATTTTGTGTCATTTTGTGTCATTGGTTGAACATTTAGGTCATTTTCGTCCTCCCTAGGCTTATTCTAATCCAATTAGGGTTTTTAACCAATCTTGTGCATCCAATATATAATTTTGTGTCATTGGTTGAACATTTAGGTCATTTTCGTCCTCCCTAGGCTTATTCTAATCCAATTAGGGTTTTTAACCAATCTTGTGCATCCAATATGTGATTTTGTGTCATTTTGTGTCATTGGTTGAACATTTAGGTCATTTTCGTCCTCCCTAGGCTTATTCTAATCCAATTCGGGTTTTTAACCAATCTTGTGCATCCAGTATGTGATTTTTTGTCATTTTGTGTCATTGGTTGAACATTTAGGTCATTTTCGTCCTGCCTAGGCTTATTCTAATCCAATTAGGGTTTTTAACCAATCTTGTGCATCCAATATGTGATTTTGTGTCATTTTGTGTCATTGGTTTAACATTTAGGTCATTTTCGTCCTCCCTAGGCTTATTCTAATCCAATTAGGGTTTTTAACCAATCTTGTGCATCCAATATGTGATTTTGTGTCATTTTGTGTCATTGGTTGAACATTTGGGTCATTTTCGTCCTCCCTAGGCTTATTCTAATCCAATTAGGGTTTTTAACCAATCTTGTGCATCCAATATGTGATTTTGTGTCATTGGTTTATCATTTAGGTCATTTTCGTCCTCCATAGCCCTATTCTAATCCAATTAGGATTTTTAACCGATCTTGTCTATCCAATATGTGATTTTGTGTCATTATGTGGCATTGGTTGAACATTTAGGTCATTTTCATCCTCCCTAGGCTTATTCTAATCCAATTAGGGTTTTTAACCAATCTTGTGCATCCAATATGTGATTTTGTGTCCTTTTGTGTCATTGGTTGAACATTTAGGTCATTTTCGTCCTGCCTAGGCTTATTCTAATCCAATTAGGGTTTTTAACCAATCTTGTGCATCCAATATGTGATTTTGTGTCATTTTGTGTCATTGGTATAACATTTAGGTCATTTTCGTCCTCCCTAGGCCTATTCTAATCCAATCAGGGTTTTTAACCAATCTTGTGCATCCAATATGTGATTTTGTGTCATTTTGTGTCATTGGTTGAACATTTAGGTCATTTTCGTCCTCCCTAGGCTTATTCTAATCCAATTAGGGTTTTTAACCAATCTTGTGCATCCAATATGTGATTTTGTGTCATTTTGTGTCATTGGTTGAACATTTGGGTCATTTTCGTCCTCCCTAGGCTTATTCTAATCCAATTAGGGTTTTTAACCAATCTTGTGCATCCAATATGTGATTTTGTGTCATTTGTTGAACATTTAGGTCTCTTTCGTCCTCCCTAGGCTTATTCTAATACAACTAATGTTTTTAATTAATCTTGTGCATCCAATATGTGATTTTGTGTCATTAGTTGAACATTTAGGTCGTTTTCGTCCTCCTAGGCTTATTCTGATCCAATTAGGGTTTTTAACCAATCTTGTGCATCCAATATGTGATTTTGTGTCATTTTGTGTCATTGGTTGAACATTTAGGTCATTTTCGTCCTCCCTAGGCTGATTCTAATCCAATTAGGGTTTTTAACCAATCTTGTGCATCCAATATGTGATTTTGTGTCATTTTGTGTCATTGGTTGAACATTTAGGTCATTTTCGTCCTCCCTAGGCTTATTCTAAACCAATTAGGGTTTTTAACCAATCTTATGCATCCAATATGTGATTTTATGTCATTTTGTGTAATTGGTTGAACATTTAGGTCATTTTCTTCCTCCCTAGGCTTATTCTAATCCAAATAGGGTTTTTAACCAATCTTGTGCATCCAATATGTGATTTTGTGTCATTGGTTGAACATTTAGGTCATTTTCGTCCTCCCTAGGCTTATTCTAATCCAATTAGGGTTTTTAACCAATCTTGTGCATCCAATATGTGACTTTGTGTCATTTTGTGTCATATGTTGAACATTTAGGTCATTTTCGTCCTCCCTAGGCTTATTCTAATCCAATTAGGGTTTTTAACCAATCTTGTGATAAGGATCTCAAGAGCATGAAGATGATCCATATTTTTAATAAATTAGGATGAACTTTATTTATTTTCATTTGGTTTGTAATAATTATTAGTTTGCTTTAATTTGGAATTCTAATATTTTTAATATAGACTTAGTTGATGTTATATGTAAGTGAATATACTTTGCTTCCTTACATTTAGTTTATTTTTATAAAAATAAAATGATGTAAGCCCAATTTGGGCCTAGAGAATGGTGTCACTTATGACCCATTTAGGTTTAGAGATAATTTTACTATAACTATGATTTTGTAACCTCAAGGGAGGGGGATTTTTTTGGATGAATTAAAATTTCTCTAATGAGAATTGTGAGTGAGTTAGGTCTCCTCTTTAAGTTCTTGGATTAGAACTTGTTTGAGTCTTATCAATGGCTTCCTTACCATTGTGGCGATTCTTCATTGGCTTATCAATCATCCTTGATTGTGGCGCCTTCTTCATCTTATCAGCCTAATCCATCTTTTGTTTTTTTTTTATTTATAATTTTTAGTTTCCTTTACATCAAACACTAATGCACAAATTGTACCAATTTTCGTGTTCAATAACCTGCAATCATATCTCGAGTTCTACAAACTTGTTTTCGACGATTCAACATCCTAACTTGCGTTTCGGAACGTCATCTTTCACCTCGTTTTGGAATCGGCCGATTCGGAGTTTCGTAGCTCTGTTTATTGCGTTCTCCAGCAATACGCGGTTTTGGATCCAATTTGTAAGTTTCCAACCTAGAACGATCCTTATAGTGATTCATGAGAAATAGGATCATATCATCTTGTGCATCCAATATGTGATTTTGTGTCATTTTGTGTAATTGGTTGAACATTTAGGTCATTTTCGTCCTCCCTAGGCTTATTCTAATCCAATTAGGGTTTTTAACAAATCTTGTGCATGCAAAATGTTATTTTGTGTCATTGGTTGAACATTTAGGTCATTTTCGTCCTCCCTAGGCCTATTCTAATCCAATTTGGGTTTTTAACCAATCTTGTGCA
>JBBPBQ010000429.1:0-10849 GCA_037974755.1 Cicer yamashitae | reverse complement strand
CAAGTTGACAAGAAATCGATTTTAGCGTTGTTCTTTTTATTTGTTCTAGGAAATATAAGGTTATTTGTTGTTTAGAAAACAAAATACAAAATACGTGGATCGAGCGGATTTCAATTAGTCGGGAGTGTCTCTTTTTACGTATTTTCTATAGTGCAACGCATATATTCAATTACGACGCATTATTTAACAGGTTCGATCATACCAGCACTAATGCAGCGGATCCCATCAGAACTCCGCATTGAAGCGTGCTTGGGCGAGAGTAGTACTAGGATGGGTGACCTCCTGGGAAGTCCTCGTGTTGCACCTTTTTTTTTTATTTATTTCGGATATTCTGGCCAAGTTTCGAAGCAACACGGACAAGTTGACAAGAAATCGATTTTAGCGTTGTTCTTTTTATTTGTTCTAGGAAATATAAGGTTATTTGTTGTTTAGAAAACAAAATACAAAATACGTGGATCGAGCGGATTTCAATTAGTCGGGAGTGTCTCTTTTTATGTATTTTCTGTAGTGCAACGCATATATTCAATTACGACGCATTATTTAAAAGGTGCGATCATTCCAGCACCAATGCACCAGATCCCATCAGAACTCTGCAGTTAAGCGCGCTTGGGCGAGAGTTGTACTAGGATCGGTGACCTCCTGGGAAGTCCTGGTGTTGCACCTTTTTTTTTGATTTATTTCGGATATTCTGGCCAAGTTTCGAAGCAACACGGGCAAGTTGACAAGAAATCGATTTTAGCGTTGTTCTTTTTATTTGTTCTAGGAAATATAAGGTTATTTGTTGTTTAGAAAACAAAATACAAAATACGTGGATCGAGCGGATTTCAATTAGTCGGGAGTGTCTCTTTTTATGTATTTTCTGTAGTGCAACGCATATATTCAATTACACGCATTATTTAACAGGTGCAATCATGCTAGCACTAATGCACCAGATCCCGTCAGAACTCTGAAGTTAAGCGTGCTTGGGCGAGAGTAGTAATAGGATGGGTGACCTCCTGGGAAGTCCTCGTGTTGCACCTTTTTTTGTTAATTTATTTCGGATATTCTGTCCAAGTTTAGAAGCAACACGGGCAAGTTGACAAGAAATCGATTTTAGCGTTGTTCTTTTTATTTGTTCTAGGAAATATAAGGTTATTTGTTGTTTAGAAAACAAAATACAAAATACGTGGATCAAGCGGATTTCAATTAGTCGGGAGTGTCTCTTTTTATGTATTTTCTGTAGTGCAACGCATATATTCAATTACGACGCATTATTTAACAGGTGCAATCATACCAGCACTAATGCACCGGATCCCATCAGAACTCCGCAGTCAAGCTTTCTTGGGCGAGAGTAGTACTAGGATGGGTGACCTCCTGAGAAGTCCTCGTGTTGCACCTTTTTTTTTTATTTATTTCGGATATTCTGGCCAAGTTTCGAAGCAACACGGGCAAGTTGACAAGAAATCGATTTTAGCGTTGTTCTTTTTATTTGTTCTAGGAAATATAAGGTTATTTGTTGTTTAGAAAACAAAATACAAAATACGTGGATCGAGCGGATTTCAATTAGTCGGGAGTGTCTCTTTTTATGTATTTTCTATAGTGAAACGCATATATTCAATTACGACGCATTATTTAACAGGTGCGATCATACCAGCACTAATGCACTGGATCCCATCAGAACTCCACAGTTAAGCGTACTTGGGCGAGAGTAGTACTAGGATGGGTGACCTCTTGGGAAGTCCTCGTGTTGCACCTTTTTTTTTTATTTATTTAGGATATTCTGGTGACCTCCTGGGAAGTCCTCGTGTTGCACCTTTTTTTTTATTTATTTCGGATATTCTGGCCAAGTTTCGAAGCAACACGGGCAAGTTGACAAGAAATCGATTTTAGCGTTGTTCTTTTTATTTGTTCTAGGAAATATAAGGTTATTTGTTGTTTAGAAAACAAAATACAAAATACGTGGATCGAGCGGATTTCAATTAGTCGGGAGTGTCTCTTTTTATGTATTTTCTATAGTGCAACGCACATATTCAATTTCAACGCATTATTTAACAGGTGCGATCATACCAGCACTAATGCACCGGATCCCATCAGAACTCCGCAGTTAAGCATGCTTGGGCGAGAGTAGTAATAGGATGGGTGACCTCTTGGGAAGTCCTCGTGTTGCACCTTTTTTTTTGATTTATTTCGGATATTCTGGTGACCTCCTGGGAAGTCCTCGTGTTGCACATTTTTTTTTTATTTATTTCGGATATTCTAGCCAAGTTTCAAAGCAACACGGGCAAGTTGACAAGAAATCGATTTTAGCGTTGTTCTTTTTATTTGTTCTAGGAAATATAAGGTTATTTGTTGTTTAGAAAACAAAATACAAAATACGTGGATCGAGCGGATTTCAATTAGTCGGGAGTGTCTCTTTTTATGTATTTTCTGTAGTGCAACGCATATATTCAATTACGACGCATTATTTAACAGGTGTGATCATACCAGCACTAATGCACCGGATCCCATCAAAACTCCGCAGTTAAGCGTACTTAGGCGAGAGTAGTACTAGGATGGGTGACCTCTTGGGAAGTCCTCGTGTTGCAACTTTTTTTTTTGATTTATTTCGGATATTCTGGTGACCTCCTGGGAAGTCCTCGTGTTGCACCTTTTTATTTATTTATTTATTTCGGATATTCTGGCCAAGTTAGGAAGCAACACGGGCAAGTTGACAAGAAATCGATTTTAGCGTTGTTCTTTTTATTTGTTCTAGGAAATATAAGGTTATTTGTTGTTTAGAAAACAAAATACAAAATACGTGGATCTAGCGGATTTCAATTAGTCGGGAGTGTCTCTTTTTATGTATTTTCTGTAGTGCAACGCATATATTCAATTACGACGCATTATTTAACAGGTGCGATCATACCAGCACTAATGCACCGGATCCCATCAGAACTCCACAGTCAAGCGTGCTTGGGCGAGAGTATTACTAGGAAGGGTGACCTCCTGGGAAGTCCTCGTGTTGCACCTTTTTTTTTTATTTATTTCGGATATTCTGGCTAAGTTTCGAAGCAACACGGCCAATTTGACAAGAAATCGATTTTAGCGTTGTTCTTTTTATTTGTTCTAGGAAATATAAGGTTATTTGTTGTTTAGAAAACAAAATACGTGGATCGAGCGGATTTCAATTAGTCGGGAGTGTCTCTTTTTATGTATTTTCTGTAGTGCAACGCATATATTCAATTACGACGCATTATTTAACAGGTGTGATCATACCAGCACTAATGCACCGGATCCCTTCAAAACTCCGCAGTTAAGCGTACTTAGGCGAGAGTAGTACTAGGATGGGTGACCTCTTGGGAAGTCCTCGTGTTGCAACTTTTTTTTTTGATTTATTTCGGATATTCTGGTGACCTCCTGGGAAGTCCTCGTGTTGCACCTTTTTTTTTTTTTATTTATTTCGGATATTCTGGCCAAGTTACGAAGCAACACGGGCAAGTTGACAAGAAATCGATTTTACCGTTGTTCTTTTTATTTGTTCTAGGAAATATAAGGTTATTTGTTGTTTAGAAAACAAAATACAAAATACGTGGATCGAGCGGATTTCAATTAGTCGGGAGTGTCTCTTTTTATGTATTTTCTGTAGTGCAACGCATATATTCAATTACGACGCATTATTTAACAGGTGTGATCATACCAGCACTAATGCACCGGATCCCATCAAAACTCCGTAGTTAAGCGTACTTAGGCGAGAGTAGTACTAGGATGGGTGACCTCTTGGGAAGTCCTCGTGTTGCAACTTTTTTTTTTGATTTATTTCGGATATTCTGGTGACCTCCTGGGAAGTCCTCGTGTTGCACCTTTTTTTTTTTATTTATTTCGGATATTCTGGCCAAGTTACGAAGCAACACGGGCAAGTTGACAAGAAATCGATTTTAGCGTTGTTCTTTTTATTTGTTCTAGGAAATATAAGGTTATTTGTTGTTTAGAAAACAAAATACAAAATACGTGGATCGAGCGGATTTCAATTAGTCGGGAGTGTCTCTTTTTATGTATTTTCTTTAGTGCAACGCATATATTCAATTACGACGCATTATTTAACAGGTGCGATCATACCAGCACTAATGCACCGGATCCCATCAGAACTCCGCAGCTAAGCGTGCTTGGGCGAGAGTAGTACTAGGATGGGTGACCTGTTGGGAAGTCCTCGTGTTGCATCTTTTTTTTATTATTTATTTCGGATATTCTGGCCAAGTTTCGAAGCAACACGGGCAAGTTGACAAGAAATCGATTTTAGCGTTGTTCTTTTTATTTGTTCTAGGAAATATAAGGTTATTTGTTGTTTAGAAAACAAAATACAAAATACGTGGATCGAGCGGATTTCAATTACTCGGGAGTGTCTCTTTTTATGTATTTTCTGTAGTGCAACGCATATATTCAATTACGACGCATTATTTAACAGGTGCGATCATACCAGCACTAATGCACCGGATCCCATCAGAACTCCGCAGTAAAGCGTGCTTGGGTGAGAGTAGTACTAGGATGGGTGACCTCTTGGGAAGTCCTCGTGTTGCACCTTTTTTTTTTATTTATTTCGGATATTCAGGCCAAGTTTCGAAGCAACACGGGCAAGTTGACAAGAAATCGATTTTAGCGTTGTTCTTTTTATTTGTTCTAGGAAATATAAGGTTATTTGTTGTTTAGAAAACAAAATACAAAATACGTGGATCGAGCGGATTTCAATAAGTCGGGAGTGTCTCTTTTTATGTATTTTCTGTAGTGCAACGCATATATTCAATTACGACGCATTATTTAACAGGTGCGATCATACCAGCACTAATGCACCGGATCCCATCAGAACTCTGCAGTTAAGCGTGCTTGGGCGAGAGTAGTACTAGGATGGGTGACCTCCTCGGAAGTCCTCGTGTTGCACCTTTTTTTTTTTATTTCGGAGATTCTGGCCAAGTTTCGAAGCAACACGGGCAAGTTGACAAGAAATCGATTTTAGCGTTGTTCTTTTTATTTGTTCTAGGAAATATAAGGTTATTTGTTGTTTAGAAAACAAAATACAAAATACGTGGATCGAGCGGATTTCAATTAGTCGGGAGTGTCTCTTTTTATGTATTTTCTTTAGTGCAACGCATACATTCAATTACAACGCATTATTTAACCGGTGCGATCATACCAGCACTAATGACCGGATCTCATCAGAACTTTGCAGTTAAGCGAGCTTTGGCGAGAGTAGTACTAGGATGGGTGACCTCTTGGGAATTCCTCGTGTTGCACCTTTTTTTTTTATTTATTTCGGATATTTTGGCCAAGTTTCGAAGCAACACGGGCAAGTTGACAAGAAATCGATTTTAGCGTTGTTCTTTTTATTTGTTCTAGGAAATATAAGGTTATTTGTTGTTTAGAAAACAAAATACAAAATACGTGGATCGAGCGGATTTCAATTAGTCGGGAGTGTCTCTTTTTATGTATTTTCTGTAGTGCAACGCATATATTCAATTACGACGCATTATTTAACAGGTGCGATCATACCAGCACTAAGGCACTGGATCCCATCAGAACTCCGTAGTCAAGCTTGCTTGGGCGAGAGTAGTACTAGGATGGGTGACCTCCTGGGAAGTCCTCGTGTTGCACATGTTTTTTTGATTTATTTCGGATATTCTGGCCAAGTTTCGAAGCAACACGGGCAAGTTGCAAGAAATCGATTTTAGCGTTGTTCTTTTTATTTGTTCTAGGAAATATAAGGTTATTTGTTGTTTAGAAAACAAAAAATACAAAATACGTGGATCGAGCGGATTTCAATTAGTCGGGAGTGTCTCTTTTTATGTATTTTCTGTAGTGCAACGCATATATTCAATTACGACGCATTATTTAACAGGTGCGATCATTCCAGCACTAATGCACTGGATCCCATCAGAACTCCGCAGTCAAGCTTGCTTGGGCGAGAGTAGTACTAGGATGGGTGACCTCCTGGGAAGTCCTCGTGTTACACCTGTTTTTTTAATTTATTTAGGATATTCTGGCCAAGTTTCGAAGCAACACGGGCAAGTTGACAAGAAATCGATTTTAGCGTTGTTCTTTTTATTTGTTCTAGGAAATATAAGGTTATTTGTTGTTTAGAAAACAAAATACAAAATACGTGGATCGAGCGGATTTCAATTAGTCGGGAGTGTCTCTTTTTATGTATTTTCTGTAGTGCAGCGCATATATTCAATTACGACGCATTATTTAACAGGTGCGATCATACCAGCAGTAATGCACCGGATCCCATTAGAACTCCGCAGTCAAGCGTGCTTGGGCGAGAGTAGTACTAGGATGGGTGACCTCTTAGGAAGTTCTCGTGTTGCACCTTTTTTTTTTATTTATTTCGGATATTCTAGCCAAGTTTCGAAGCAACACGGGCAAGTTGACAAGAAATCGATTTTAGCGTTGTTCTTTTTATTTGTTCTAGGAAATATAAGGTTATTTGTTGTTTAGAAAACAAAATACAAAATACGTGGATCGAGCGGATTTCAATTAGTCGGGAGTGTTTCTTTTTATGTATTTTCTGTAGTGCAACGCATATATTCAATTACGACGTATTATTTAACAGGTGCGATCATACCAGGACTAATGCACCGGATCCCATCAAAACTCCGCAGTTAAGTGTGTTTGGGTGAGAGTAGTACTAGGATGGGTGACCTCCTGGGAAGTGCTCGTGTTGCACCTTTTTTTTTTATTTATTTCGGATATTCTGGCCAAGTTTCGAAGCAACACGGGCAAGTTGCAAGAAATCGATTTTAGCGTTGTTCTTTTTATTTGTTCTAGGAAATATAAGGTTATTTGTTGTTTAGAAAACAAAATACAAAATACGTGGATCGAGCGGATTTCAATTAGTCGGGAGTGTCTCTTTTTATGTATTTTCTGTAGTGCAACGCATATATTCAATTACGACGCATTATTTAACAGGTGCGATTATACCAGCACTAATGCACCGGATCCCATTAGAACTCCGCAGTTAAGCGTGCTTGGGCGAGAGCAGTACTAGGATGGGTGATCTCTTGGGAAGTCCTTGTGTTGCACCTTTTTTTTTGATTTATTTCGGATATTCTGGCCAAGTTTCGAAGCAACACGGGCAAGTTGACAAGAAATCGATTTTAGCGTTGTTCTTTTTATTTGTTCTAGGAAATATAAGGTTATTTGTTGTTTAGAAAACAAAATACAAAATACGTGGATCGAGCGGATTTCAATTAGTCGGGAGTGTCTCTTTTTATGTATTTTCTGTAGTGCAACGCATATATTCAATTACGACGCATTATTTAACAGGTGCGATCATACCAGCACTAATGCATCGGATCCCATCAGAACTCCACAGTCAAGCGTGCTTGGGCGAGAGTAGTACTAGGATAGGTGACCTCCTTAGAAGTCCTCGTGTTGCACCTTTTTTTTTTATTTATTTCGTATATTCTGGCCAAGTTTCGAAGCAACACGGGCAAGTTGACAAGAAATCGATTTTAGCGTTGTTCTTTTTATTTGTTCTAGGAAATATAAGGTTATTTGTTGTTTAGAAAACAAAATACAAAATACGTGGATCGAGCGGATTTCAATTAGTCGGGAGTGTCTCTTTTTATGTATTTTCTGTAGTGCAACGCATATATTCAATTACAACGCATTATTTAACAGGTGCGATCATACCAGCACTAATGCACCGGATCCCATCAGAACTCCGCAGTGAAGCGTGCTTGGGCGAGAGCAGTACTAGGATGGGTGACCTCTTGGGAAGTCGTTGTGTTGAACCTTTTTTTTTGATTTATTTCCGATATTTTGGCCAAGTTTCGAAGCAACACGGGCAAGTTGACAAGAAATCGATTTTAGCGTTGTTCTTTTTATTTGTTCTAGGAAATATAAGGTTATTTGTTGTTTAGAAAACAAAATACAAAATACGTGGATCGAGCGGATTTCAATTAGTCGGGAGTGTCTCTTTTTATGTATTTTCTGTAGTGCAACGCATATATTCAATTACGACGCATTATTTAACAGGTGCGATCATACCAGCACTAATGCAACGGATCCCATCAGAATTCCGCAGTAAAGCACGCTTGGGCGAGAGTGGTACTAGAATGGGTGACCTCCTGGGAAGTCCCCGTGTTGCACCTTTTTTTTTGATTTATTTCGGATATTCTGGCCAAGTTTCGAAGCAACACGGGCAAGTTGACAAGAAATCGATTTTAGCGTTGTTCTTTTTATTTGTTCTAGGAAATATAAGGTTATTTGTTGTTTAGAAAACAAAATACAAAATACGTGGATCGAGCGGATTTAAATTAGTCGGGAGTGTCTCTTTTTATGTATTTTCTGTAATGCCACGCATATATTCAATTACGACGCATTATTTAACAGGTGCGATCGTACCAGCACTAATGCAATGGATCCCATCAGAACTCTGTAGTTAAGCGTGCTTGGGCGAGAGTAGTACTAGGATGGGTGACCTCCTCGGAAGTCCTCGTGTTGCACCTTTTTTTTTTTTTATTTCGGATATTCTGGCCAAGTTTCGAAGCAACACGGGCAAGTTGAGAAGAAATCGATTTTAGCGTTGTTCTTTTTATTTGTTCTAGGAAATATAAGGTTATTTGTTGTTTAGAAAACAAAATACAAAATACGTGGATCGAGCGGATTTCAATTAGTCGGGAGTGTCTCTTTTTATGTATTTTCTGTAGTGCAACGCATATATTCAATTACGACGGATTATTTAATAGGTGCGATCATATCAGCACTAATGCACCAGATCCCATCAGAACTCCGTAGTTAAGCGTCCTTGGGCGAGAGTAGTACTAGGATGGGTGACCTCCTGGGAAGTCTCCGTGTTGCACCTTTTTTTTTTATTTATTTCGGATATTCTAGCCAAGTTTCGAAGCAACACGGGCAAGTTGACAAGAAATCGATTTTAGCGTTGTTCTTTTTATTTGTTCTAGGAAATATAAGGTTATTTGTTGTTTAGAAAACAAAATACAAAATACGTGGATCGAGCGGATTTCAATTAGTCGGGAGTGTCTCTTTTTATGTATTTTCTGTAGTGCAACGCATATATTCAATTACGACGCATTATTTAACAGGTGTGATCATACCAGCACTAATGCATCGGATCCCATCAAAACTCCGCAGTTAAGCGTACTTAGGCGAGAGTAGTACTAGGATGGGTGACCTCTTGGGAAGTCCTCGTGTTGCAACTTTTTTTTTTGATTTATTTCGGATATTCTGGTGACCTCCTGGGAAGTCCTCGTGTTGCACCTTTTTTTATTTTATTTATTTCGGATATTCTGGCCAAGTTACGAAGCAACACGGGCAAGTTGACAAGAAATCGATTTTAGCGTTGTTCTTTTTATTTGTTCTAGGAAATATAAGGTTATTTGTTGTTTAGAAAACAAAATACAAAATACGTGGATCGAGCGGATTTCAATTAGTCGGGAGTGTCTCTTTTTATGTATTTTCTGTAGTGCAACGCATATATTCAATTACGACGCATTATTTAACAGGTGTGATCATACCAGCACTAATGCACCGGATCCCATCAGAACACCACAGTTAAGCGTGCTTGGGCGAGAGCAGTACTAGGATGGGTGACCTCTTGGGAAGTCCTTGTGTTGCACCTTTTTTTTTGATTTATTTTGGATATTCTGGCCAAGTTTCGAAGCAATACGGGCAAGTTGACAAGAAATCGATTTTAGCGTTGTTCTTTTTATTTGTTCTAGGAAATATAAGGTTATTTGTTGTTTAGAAAACAAAATACAAAATACGTGGATCGAGCGGATTTCAATTAGTCGGGAGTGTCTCTTTTTATGTATTTTCTGTAGTGCAACGCATATATTCAATTACGACGCATTATTTAACAGGTGTGATCATACCAGCACTAATGTACCGGATCCCATCAGAACTCCGCAGGTAAGTGTGCTTGGGCGAGAGCAGTACTAGGATGGGTGACCTCTTGGGAAGTTCTCGTGTTGCACCTTTTTTTTTTATTTATTTCGGATATTCTGGCCAAGTTTCGAAGCAACACGGGCAAGTTGACAAGAAATCGATTTTAGCGTTGTTCTTTTTATTTGTTCTAGGAAATATAAGGTTATTTGTTGTTTAGAAAACAAAATACAAAATACGTGGATCGAGCGGATTTCAATTAGTCGGGAGTGTCTCTTTTTATGTATTTTCTGTAGTGCAACGCATATATTCAATTACGACGCATTATTTAACAGGTGTGATCATACCAGCACTAATGCACCGGATCCCATCAGAACTCCGCAGTGAAGCGTGCTTGGGCGAGAGCAGTACTAGGATGGGTGACCTCTTGGGAAGTCCTTGTGTTGCACCTTTTTATTTATTTATTTCGGATATTCTGGCCAAGTTTCGAAGCAACACGGGCAAGTTGACAAGAAATCGATTTTAGCGTTGTTCTTTTTATTTGTTCTAGGAAATATAAGGTTATTTGTTGTTTAGAAAACAAAATACAAAATACGTGGATCGAGCGGATTTCAATTAGTCGGGAGTGTCTCTTTTTATGTATTTTCTGTAGTGCAACGCATATATTCAAGTACGACGCATTATTTAACAGGTGCGATCATAATAGCACTAATGCACCGGATCCCATTAGAACTCCGCAGTTAAGCATGCTTGGGTGAGAGTAGTACTAGGATGGTTGACCTCTTGGGAAGTCCTCGTGTTGCACCTTTTTTTTTTATTTATTTCGGATATTCTGGCCAAGTTTCGAAGCAACACGGGCAAGTTGACAAGAAATCGATTTTTGCGTTGTTCTTTTTATTTGTTCTAGGAAATATAAGGTTATTTGTTGTTTAGAAAACAAAATACAAAATACGTGGATCGAGCGGATTTCAATTAGTCGGGAGTGTCTCTTTTT
>JBBPBQ010000428.1:0-10853 GCA_037974755.1 Cicer yamashitae | reverse complement strand
CTGGGCTTATTCTAATCCAATTAAGGTTTTTAACCAATCTTATGCATCCAATATGTGATTTTGTGTAATTTTATGTCATTGGTTGAACATTTAGGTCATTTTCGTCCTCCATAGGCTTATTCTAATCCAATTAAGGTTTTTAACAAATCTTGTGCATCCAATATGTGATTTTGTGTCATTGGTTGAACATTTAGGTCATTTTCGTCCTCCCTAGGCTTATCCTAATCCAATTAGGGTTTTTAACCAATCTTGTGCATCCAATATGTGATTTTGTGTCATTTTGTGTCATTGGTTGAACATTTAGGTCATTTTCGCCCTCCCTAGGATTATTCTAATCCAATTAGGGTTTTTAACCAATCTTGTGCATCCAATATGTGATTTTGTGTCATTGGTTGAACATTTAGGTCATTTTCGTCCTCCCTGGGCTTATTCTAATCCAATTAAGGTTTTTAACCAATCTTATGCATCCAATATGTGATTTTGTGTAATTTTATGTCATTGGTTGAACATTTAGGTCATTTTCGTCCTCCATAGGCTTATTCTAATCCAATTAAGGTTTTTAACAAATCTTGTGCATCCAATATGTGATTTTGTGTCATTGGTTGAACATTTAGGTCATTTTCGTCCTCCCTAGACTTATTCTAATCCAATTAGGGTTTTTAACCAATCTTGTGCATCCAATATGTGATTTTGTGTCATTGGTTGAACATTTAGGTCATTTTCGTCCTCCCTAGAGTTATTCTAATCCAATTAGTGTTTTTAACCAATCTTGTGCTTCCAATATGTGATTTTGTGTCATTGGTTGATCATTTAGGTCATTTTCGTCCTCCCTAGGCTTATTCTAATCCAATTAGGGTTTTTAACCAATCTTGTGCATCCAATATGTGATTTTGTGTCATTATTTGAACATTTAGGTCATTTTCGTCCTCCCTAGAGTTATTCTAATCCAATTAGTGTTTTTAACCAATCTTGTGCATCCAATATGTGATTTTGTGTCATTGGTCGATCATTTAGGTCATTTTCGTCCTCCCTAAGCTTATCCTAATCCAATTAGGGTTGTTAACCAATCTTGTGCATCCAATATGTGATTTTGTGTCATTTTGTGTCATTGGTTTAACATTTAGGTCATCTTCGTCCTCCCTAGGCTTATTCTAATCCAATTAGGGTTTTTAACCAATCTTGTGCATCCAATATGTGATTTTGTGTCATTTTGTGTCATTGGTTGAACATTTAGGTCATTTTCGTCCTCCCTAGGCTTATTCTAATCCAATTAGGGTTTTTAACCAATCTTGTGCATCCAATATGTGATTTTGTGTCATTTTGTGTCATTGGTTGAACATTTAGGTCATTTTCGTCCTCCCTAGGCTTATTCTAATCTAATTTGGGTTTTTAACCAATCTTGTGCATCCAATATGTGATTTTGTGTCATTTTGTGTCATTGGTTGAACATTTAGGTCATTTTCGTCCTCCCTAGGCTTATTCTAATCCAATTAAGGTTTTTAACCAATCTTGTGCATCCAATATGTGATTTTGTGTCATTTTGTGTCATTGGTTGAACATTTAGGTCATTTTCCTCCTCCCTAGGTTTATTCTAATCCAATTAAGGTTTTTAACCAATCTTGTGCATCGAATATGTGATTTTGTGTCATTTTGTGTCATTGGTTGAACATTTAGGTCATTATCGTCCTCCCTAGGCTTATTCTAATCCAGTTAGGGTTTTTAACCAATCTTGTGCATCCAATATGTGATTTTGTGTCATTTTGTGTCATTGGTTGAACATTTAGGTCATTTTCGTCCTCCCTAGGCTTATTCTAATCCAATTAAGGTTTTTAACCAATCTTGTGCATCCAATATGTGATTTTGTGTCATTTTGTGTCATTGGTTGAAGATTTAGGTCATTTTCATCCTCCCTAGGTTTATTCTAATCCAATTAGGGTTTTTAACCAATCTTGTGCATCCAATATGTGATTTTGTGTCATTTTGTGTCATTGGTTGAACATTTAGGTCATTTTCGTCCTCCCTAGGCTTATTCTAATCCAATTAAGGTTTTTAACCAATCTTGTGCATCCAATATGTGATTTTGTGTCATTTTGTGTCGTTGGTTGAACATTTAGGTCATTTTCGTCCTCCCTAGGCTTATTCTAATCCAATTAGGGTTTTTAACCAATCTTGTGCATCCAATATGTGATTTTGTGTCATTGGTTGAACATTTAGGTCATTTTCGTCCTCCCTAGACTTATTCTAATCCAATTAGGGTTTTTAACCAATCTTGTGCATCCAATATGTGATTTTGTGTCATTGGTTAAACATTTAGGTCATTTTCGTCCTCCCTAGGCTTATTCTAATCCAATTAGGGTTTTTAACCAATCTTGTGCATCCAATATGTGATTTTTTGTCATTTTGTGTCATTGGTTGAACATTTAGGTCATTTTCGTCCTCCCTAGGCTTATTCTAATCCAATTAGGGTTTTTAACCAATCTTGTGCATCCAATATGTGATTTTGTGTCATTTTGTGTCATTGGTTGAACATTTAGGTCATTTTCGTCCTCCATAGGCTTATTCTAATCCAATTAGGATTTTTAACCAATCTTGTGCATCCAATATGTGACTTTGTGTTATTTTGTGTAATTGGTTGAACATTTAGGTCATTTTCGTCCTCCCTAGGCTTATTCTAATCCAATTAGGGTTTTTAACCAATCTTGTGCATCCAATATGTGATTTTGTGTCATTTTGTGTCATTGGTTGAACATTTAGGTCATTTTCGTCCTCCCTAGGCTTAGTCCAATGCAATTAGGGTTTTTAACCAATCTTCTGCATCCAATATGTGATTTTGTGTCATTTTGTGTCATTGGTTGAAAATTTAGGTCATTTTCGTCCTCCCTAGGCTTATTCAAATCCAATTAGGGTTTTTAACCAATCTTGTGCATCCAATATGTGATTTTGTGTCATTTTGTGTCATTGGTTGAACATTTAGGTCATTTTCGTCCTCCCTAGGCTTATTCTAATCCAATTAGGGTTTTTAACCAATCTTGTGCATCCAATATGTGATTTTGTGTCATTGGTTGAACATTTAGGTTATTTTCGTCCTCCCTAGGCTAAATCTAAACCACTTAGGGTTTTTAACCAATCTTGTGCATCCAATATGTGATTTTGTGTCATTGGTTGCACATTTAGGTAATTTTCGTCCTCCCTAGGCTTATTCTAATCAAATTAGGGTTTTTCACCAATCTTGTGCATCCAATATGTGATATTGTGTCATTTGGTGTCATTGGTTGAACATTTAGTTCATTTTCGTCCTCCCTAGGCTTATTCTAATCCAATTAGGGTTTTTAACCAATCTTGTGCATCCAATATGTGATTTTGTGTCATTTTGTGTCATTGGTTGAACATTTAGGTCATTTTCGTCCTCCCTAGGCTTATTCTAATCCAGTTAGGGTTTTTAACCAATCTTGTGCATCCAATACGTGATTTTGTGTCATTTTGTGTCATTGGTTGAACATTTAGGTCATTTTCGTCCACCCTAGGCTTATTCTAATCCAATTAGGGTTATTAACCAATCTTGTGCATCCAATATGTGATTTTGTGTCATTTTGTGTCATTGGTTGAACATTTAGTTCATTTTCGTCCTCCCTAGGCTTATTCTAATCCAATTAGGGTTTTTAACCAATCTTGTGCATCCAATATGTGATTTTGTGTCATTTTGTGTCATTGGTTGATTATTTAGGTCATTTTCGTCCTCCCTAGGCTTATTCTAATCCAAATAGGGTTTTTAACCAATCTTGTGCATCCAATATGTGATTTTGTGTCATTAGTTGAACATTTAGGTCATTTTCGTCCTCCCTAGGCTTATTCTAATCCAATTAGGGTTTTTAACCAATCTTGTGCATCCAATATGTGATTTTGTGTCATTTTGTGTCATTGGTTGAACATTTAGGTCATTTTCGTCCTCCCTAGGCTTATTCTAATCCAATTAGGGTTTTTAACCAATCTTGTGCATCCAATATGTGATTTTGTGTCATTTTGTGTCATTGGTTGAACATTTAGGTCTTTTTTGTCCTCCCTAGGTTTATTCTAATCCAATTAGGGTTTTTAACCAATCTTGTGCATCCAATATGTGATTTTGTGTCATTGGTTGAACATTTAGGTCATTTTCGTCCTCCCTAGGCTTATTCTAATCCAATTAGGGTTTTTAACCAATCTTGTGCATCCAATATGTGATTTTGTGTCATTTTGTGTCATTGGTTGAACATTTAGGTCCTTTTCCTCCTCCCTAGGCTTATTCTAATCCAATTAAGGTTTTTAACCAATCTTATGCATCCAATATGTGATTTTTTGTCATTTTGTGTCATTGGTTGAACATTTAGGTCATTTTCTTCCACCCTAGGCTTATTTTAATCCAATTAGGGTTTTTAAACAATCTTGTGCATCCAATATGTGATTTTGTGTCATTGGTTGAACATTTAGGTCATTTTCGTCCTCACTGGGCTTATTCTAATCCAATTAGGGTTTTTAACCAATCATGTGCATCCAATATGTGATTTTGTACCATTGGTTGATCATTTAGGTCATATTCGTCCTCCCTAGCCTTATTATAATCCAAATAGGGTTTTTAACCAATCTTGTGCATCCAATATGTGATTTTGTGTCATTTTGGGTCATAGGTTGAACATATAGGTCATTTTCGTCCTCCCTAGGCTTATTCTAATCCAATTAGGGTTTTTAACCAATCTTGTGCATCCAATATGTGATTTTGTGTCATTGGTTAAACATTTAGGTCATTTTCGTCCTCCCTAGGCTTATTTTAATCCAATTAGGGTTTTTAACCAATCTTGTGCATCCAATATGTGATTTTGTGTCATTTTTTGTCATTGGTTGAACATTTAGGTCATTTTCGTCCTCCCTAGGCTTATTCTAATCCAATTAGGGTTTTTAACCAATCTTGTGCATATAATAAGTGATTTTGTGTCATTGGTAATCCAATTAGGTCATTTTCGTCCTCGCTAGGCTTATTCTAATTGAATTAGGGTTTTTAAACAATCTTGTGCATCCAATATGTGATTTTGTGTCATTTTGTGTCATTGGTTGAACATTTAGGTCATTTTCGTCCTCCCTAGGCTTATTCTAATCCAATTAGGGTTTTTAACCAATCTTGTGCATCCAATATGTGATTTTGTGTCATTGGTTGAACATTTAGGTCATTTTCGTCCTCCCTAGAGTTATTCTAATCCAATTAGTGTTTTTAACCAATCTTGTGCATCCAATATGTGATTTTGTGTCATTGAATGATCATTTAGGTCATTTTCGTCCTCCCTAGGCTTATTCTAATCCAATTAGGGTTTTTAACTAATCTTGTGCATCCAATATGTGATTTTATGTCATTTTGTGTCATTGGTTGAACATTTAGGTCATTTTCGTCCTCCCTAGGCTTATTCTAATCCAATTAGGGTTTTTAACCAATCTTGTGCATCCAATATGTGATTTTGTGTAATTTTGTGTCATTGGTTGAACATATAGGTTATTTTCATAGTCCCTATGCTTATTCTAATCCAATTAGGTTTTTTAACCATTCTTGTGCCTCCAATATGTGATTTTGTGTCATTGGTTGAACATTTAGGTCATTTTCGTCCTCCCTAGGCTTATTCTAATCCAATTAGGGTTTTTAACCAATCTTGTGCATCCAATATGTGATTTTGTGTCATTTTGTGTCATTGGTTGAACATTTAGGTCATTTTCGTTCTCCCTAGGCTTATTCTAATCCAATTAGCGTTTTTAACCAATCTTGTGCATCCAATATGTGATTTTGTGTCATTTTCTGTCATTGGTTGAACATTTAGGTCATTTTCGTCCTCCCTAGGCTTATTCTAATCCAATTAGGGTTTTTAACCAATCTTGTGCATCCAATATGTGATTTTGTGTCATTTTGTGTCATTGGTTGAACATTTAGGTCATTTTCGTCCTCCCTAGGCTTATTCTAATCCAATTAGGGTTTTTAACCAATCTTGTGCATCCAATAAGTGATTTTGTGTCATTTTGGGTCATTGGTTGAACATTTAGGTCATTTTCGTCCTCGCTAGGCTTATTCTAATCCGATTAGGGTTTTTAAGCAATCTTGTGCGTCCAATATGTGATTTTGTGTCATTGGTTGAACATTTAGGTCATTTTCGTCCTCCCTAGGCTTATTCTAATCCAATTAGGGTTTTTAACCAATCTTGTGCATCCAATATGTGATTTTGTGTCATTTTGTGTCATTGGTTGAACATTTAGGTCATTTTATTCCTCCTTAGGCCTATTCTAATCCAATTATGGTTTTTAACCAATCTTGTGCATCCAATATGTGATTTTGTGTCATTTTGTGTCATTGGTTGAACATTTAGGTCATTTTCGTCCTCCCTAGGCTTATTCTAATCCAATTAGGGTTTTTAACCAATCTTGTGCATCCAATATGTGATTTTGTGTCATTGGTTGAACATTTAGGTCATTTTCGTCCTCCCTAGGATTATTATAATCCAATTAGGGTTTTTAACCAATCTTGTGCATCCAATATGTGATTTTGTGTCATTGGTTGAATATTTAGGTCATTTTCGTCCTCTCTAGGCTTATTCTAATCCAATTAGGGTTTTTAACCAATCTTGTCCATCCAATATGTGATTTTGTATCATTTTGTGTCATTGGTTGAACATTTAGGTCATTTTCGTCCTCCCTAGGCTTATTCTAATCCAATTAGGGTTTTTAACCAATCTTGTGCATCCAGTATGTGATTTTATGTCATTTTGTGTCATCGATTGAACATTTAGGTCATTTTCGTCCTCCCTAGGCTTATTCTAATCCAATTAGGGTTTTTAACCAGTCTTGTGCGTCCAATATGTGATTTTGTGTCATTGGTTGAACATTTAGGTCATTTTCGTCCTCCCTAGGCTTATTCTAATCCAATTAGGGTTTTTAACCAATCTTGTGCATCCAATATGTGATTTTGTGTCATTGGTTGAACATTTAGGTCATTTTCGTCCTCCCTAGGCTTATTCTAATCCAATTAGGGTTTTTAACCAATCTTGTGCATCTAATAAATGATTTTGTGTCATTGGTTGAACATTTAGGTCATTTTCGTCCTCCCTAGGCTTATTCTAATCCAATTACGGTTTTTAACCAATCTTGTGCATCCAATATGTGATTTTGTGTCATTTTGTGTCATTGGTTGAACATTTAGGTAATTTTCGTCCTCCCTAGGCTTATTCTAATCCAATTAGGGTTTTTAACCAATCTTGTGCATCCAATAAGTGATTTTGTGTCATTTTGTGTCATTGGTTCAACATTTTTGTCATTTTCGTCCTCCCTAGGCTTATTCTAATCCAATTAGGGTTTTTAACCAATCTTGTGCATCCAATATGTGATTTTGTGTCATTTTGTGTCATTGGTTGAACATTTAGGTCATTTTCGTCCTCCCTAGGCTTATTCTAATCCAATTAGGGTTTTTAACCAATCTTGTGCATCCAATATGTGATTTTGTGTCATTGGTTGAACATTTAGGTCATTTTCGCCTTGCTAGGCTAATTCTAATCCATATAGGGTTTTTAACCAATCTTGTGCATCCAATATGTGATTTTGTGTCATTTTGTGTCATTGGTTGAACATTTAGGTCATTTTCGTCCTCCCTAGGTTGATTCTAATCCAATTAAGGTTTTTAACCAATCTTGTGCATCCAATATGTGATTTTGTGTCATTTTGTGTCATTGGTTGAACATTTAGGTCATTTTCGTCCTCCCTAGGCTTATTCTAATCCAATTAAGATTTTTAACCAATCTTGTGCATCTAATATGTGATTTTGTGTCATTTTGTGTCATTGGTTGAACATTTAGGTCATTTTCGTCCTCCCTAGGCTTATTCTAATCCAATTAGGGTTTTTAACCAATCTTGTGCATCCAATATGTGATTTTGTGTCATTGGTTGAACATTTAGGTCATTTTCGTCATCCCTAGGCTTATTCTAATCCAATTAAGGTTTTTAACCAATCTTGTGCATCCAATATGTGATTTTGTGTCATTGGTTGAACATTTAGGTCATTTTCGTATTCCCTAGACTTATTCTAATCCAATTAGGGTTTTTAACAAATCTTGTGCATCCAATATGTGATTTTGTGTCATTGGTTGAACATTTAGGTCATTTTCGTCCTCCCTAGAGTTATTCTAATCCAATTAGTGTTTTTAACCAATATTGTGCATCCAATATGTGATTTTGTGTCATTGGTTGAACATTTAGGTCATTTTCGTCCTCCCTAGGCTTATTCTAATCCAATTAGGGTTTTTAACCAATCTTGTGCATCCAATATGTGATTTTGTGTCATTGGTTGAACATTTAGGTCATTTTCGTCATCCCTAGGCTTATTCTAATCCAATTAGGGTTTTCAACCAATCTTGTGCATCCAATATGTGATTTTGTGTCATTTGTTGAACATTTAGGACATTTTCGTCCTCCCTAGGCTTATTCTAGTCCAATTAGGGTTTTTAACCAATCTTGTGCATCCAATATGTGATTTTGTGTCATCAGTTGAACATTTAGGTCGTTTTCGTCCTCCCTAGGCTTATTCTAATCCGATTAGGGTTTTTAACCAATCTTGTGCATCCAATATGTGATTTTGTGTCATTGGTTGAACATTTAGGTCATTTGCGTCCTCCCTAGGCTTCTTCTAATCCAATTAGGGTTTTTAACCAATCTTGTGCATCCAATATTTGATTTTGTGTCATTTTGTGTCATTGGTTGAACATTTAGGTCATTTTCATCCTCCCTAGGCTTATTCTAATCCAATTAGGGTTTTTAACCAATCTTGTGCATCCAATATGTGATTTTGTGTCATTTTGTGTAATTGGTTGAACATTTAGGTCATTTTCATCCTCCCTAGGCTTATTCTAATCCAATAAGGGTTTTTAACCAATCTTGTGCATCCAATATGTGTTTTGTGTCATTGGTTGAACATTTAGGTCATTTTCTTCCTTCCTAGGCTTATTCTAATCCAATTAGGGTTTTTAACCAATCATGTGCATCCAATATGTGATTTTGTGTCATTGGTTGAACATTTCGGTCATTTTCGTCATCCCTAGGCTTATTCTAATCCAATTATGGTTTTTAACCAATCTTGTGCATCCAATATATGATTTTGTGTCATTTTGTGTCATTGGTTGAACATTTAGGTCATTTTCGTCCTCCCTAGGCTTATTCTAATCCAATTAGGGTTTTTAACCAATCTTGTGCATCCAATATGTGATTTTGTGTCATTGGTTGAACATTTAGGTCATTTTCGTCCTCCCTAGGCTTATTCTAATCCAATTAGGGTTTTTAACCAAACTTGTGCATCTAATATGTGATTTTGTGTCATTGGTTTAACATTTAGGTCATTTTCGTCCTCCCTAGACCTATTCTAATCCAATTAGTGTTTTTAACCAATCTTGTGCATCCAATATGTGATTTTCTGTCATTGGTTGATCATTTAGGTCATTTTCGTCCTCCCTAGGCTTATTCTAATCCAATTAGGGTTTTTAACCAATCTTGTGCATCCAATATGTGATTTTGTGTCATTTTGTGTCATTGGTTGAACATTTAGGTCATTTTCGTCCTCCCTAGGCTTATTCTAATCCAATTAAGGTTTTTAACCAATCTTGGGCATCCAATATGTGATTTTGTGTCATTTTGTGTCATTGGTTGAACATTTAGGTCATTTTCGTCCTCCCTAGGCTTATTCTAATCCAATTAAGGTTTTTAACCAATCTTGTGCATCCAATATGTGATTTTGTGTCATTGGTTGAACATTTAGGTCATTTTCGTCCTCCCTAGGCTTATTCTAATCCAATTATGGTTTTTAACCAATCTTGTGCATCAATTATGTGATTTTGTGTCATTTTGTGTCATTGTTTGAACATTTAGGTCATTTTCGTCCTCCCTAGGCTTATTCTCATCCAATTATGGTTTTTAACCAATCTTGTGCATCCAATATGTGATTTTGTGTCATTTTGTGTCATTGGTTGAACATTTAGGTCATTTTCGTCCTCCCTAGGCTTATTCTAATCCAATTAAGGTTTTTAACCAATCTTGTGCATCCAATATGTGATTTTGTGTCATTGGTTGAACAGTTAGGTCATTTTGGTCCTCCCTAGGCTTATTCTAATCCAATTAGGGTTTTTAACCAATCCTGTGCATCCAATATGTGATTTTGTGTCATTGGTTGAACATTTAGGTCATTTTCGTCCTCCCTAGGCTTATTCTAATCCAATTAGGGTTTTTAACCAATCTTGTGCATCCAATATGTGATTTTGTGTCATTGGTCTAACATTTAGGTCATTTTCGTCCTCCCTAGGCTTATTCTAATCCAATTAGGGTTTTTAACCAATCTTGTGCATCCAATATGTGATTTTGTGTCATTGGTTTAACATTTAGGTCATTTTCGTCCTCCCTAGAGCTATTCTAATCCAATTAGTGTTTTTAACCAATCTTGTGCATCCAATATGTGATTTTGTGTCATTGGTTGATCATTTAGGTCATTTTCGTCCTCCCTAGACTTATTCTAATCCATTTAGGGTTTTTAACCAATCTTGTGCATCCAATATGTGATTTTGTGTCATTGGTTGAACATTTAGGTCATTTTCGTCCTCCCTAGGCTTATTCTAATCCAATTAAGGTTTTTAACCAATCTGATGCATCCAATATGTGATTTTGTGTCATTTTGTGTCATTGGTTGAACATTTAGGTCATTTTCGTCCACCCTAGGCTTATTCTAATCCAATTAGGGTTTTTAACCAATCTTGTGCATCCAATATGTGATTTTGTGTCATTGGTTGAACATTTAGGTCATTTTCGTCCTCCCTAGA
>JBBPBQ010000427.1:0-10863 GCA_037974755.1 Cicer yamashitae | reverse complement strand
TCGTCGATTATATCTGGACTTTTAGGGCGATTTTCGTACCACCCGACAAAGATGGACCGAAATCGGTATTTTCAGGCCAGACGATGGCTAGAGTTTGAAATCCGAGGCGAAACCCAAGAAACAGTTAGAAATTTAGGAGAAGAATGCTACAAGGATCTCCCGGTCGTCGATTTCATCTGGACTTTTAGGGCGATTTTCGTACCACCCGACAAAGATGGACCGAAATCGATATTTTCGGGCCAGACGATGGCTAGGGATTGAAATCCGACACGGAATCCGAGACACAATTATAAATTTAGGAGAAGAATGCAACAAGCATCTCCTGGTCGTCGATTTCATCTGGACTTTTCGGGAGATTTTCGTACAACCCGACAAAAATGGACCGAAATCGGTATTTTCGGGCCAAACGATGGCTAGGTTTTGAAAACCGACACGGAACCCGAGACACAATTTTATATTTAGAAGAAGAATGCTACAAGGATCTCCCATTCGTCGATTTCATCTGGACTTTTAGGGCGATCTTTGTGCCACCAGACAAAAATGGACCGAAATCGGTATTTTCGCGCCAGACGATGGCTAGGGTTTGAAATCCGACCCGGAACCCGAGACACAGTTATAAATTTAGGAGAAGAATGCTAAAAGGTTCTCCCGGTCAACGATTTCATCTAGAATTTTTGGGCGATTTTCGAACCACCCGACACAAATGGACCGAAATCGGTGTTTTCGGGCCAGACGATGACTAGGGTTTGAAATCCGACACGGAACCCGAGACACAGTTATAAATTTAGGAGAAGAATGCTAAAAGGATCTCCCGATCATCGATTTCATATAGAATTTTTGGGCGATTTTCGAACCACCCGACAAAAATGGACCCAAATCGGTATTTTCAGTCCAGACGATGGCTAGGGATTGAAATCTGACACGGAACCCGAGACACAGTTATAAATTTAGGAGAAGAATGCTACAAGGATCTCTTGGTCGTCGATTTCATCTGGACTTTTAGGGCGATTTTCGTACCACCCCACAAAGATGGACCGAAATCGGTATTTTCGGGCCAGACGATGGCTAGGTTTTGAAATCCGACACGGAACCCGAGACACAATTATAAATTTAGGAGAAGAATGGTACAAGGATCTCCCATTCGTCGATTTCATCTGGACTTTTAGGGCGACCTTTGTACCACCAGACAAAAATGGACCGAAATCGGTATTTTCGCGCCAGACGATGGCTAGGGTTTGAAATCCGACCCGGAACCCGAGATACAGTTATAAATTTAGGAGAAGAATGCTAAAAGGTTCTCCCGGTCATCGATTTCATCTAGAATTTTTGGGCGATTTTCGAACCACCTGACAAAAATGGACCGAAATCGGTATTTTCGGGCCAGACGATGACTAGGGTTTGAAATCCGACACGGAACCCAAGACACAGTTATTAATTTAGGAGAAGAATGCTACAAGGATCTCCCGATCGTCGATTTCATCTGGACTTTTCAGGCGATTTTCGTACCACCCGACAAAAATGGACAGAAATCGGTATTTTCGGGCCAGACGATGGCTAGGGTTTGAAATCCGACACAGAACCCGAGACACAGTTATAAATTTATGAGAAGAATGCTAAAAGGATCTCCCAGTCATCGATTTCATCTAGAATTTTTGGGCGATTTTCGAACCACCCGACAAAAATGGACCGAAATCGGTATTTTCAGTCCAGACGATGGCTAGGGTTTGAAATCCGACACGGAACCCGAGACACAGTTATAATTTAGCAGAAGAATGCTACAAGGATCTCCCGGTCGTCGATTATATCTGGACTTTTAGGGCGATTTTCGTACCACCCGACAAAGATGGACCGAAATCGGTATTTTCGGGCCAGATGATGGCTAGAGTTTGAAATCCGAGGCGGAACCCGAGAAACAGTTAGAAATTTAGGAGAAGAATGCTACAAGGATCTCCCGGTCGTCGATTTCATCTGGACTTTTAGGGCGATTTTCGTACCACCCGACAAAGATGGACCGAAATCGATATTTTCGAGCCAGACGATGGCTAGGGATTGAAATCCGACACGGAATCCGAGACACAATTATAAATTTAGGAGAAGAATGCAACAAGGATCTCCTGGTCGTCGATTTTATCTGGACTTTTCGGGAGATTTTCGTACCACCCGACAAAAATGGACCAAAATCGGTATTTTCGGGCCAGACGATGGCTAGGTTTTGAAAACCGACACGGAACCCGAGACACAATTATAAATTTAGGAGAAGAATGCTACAAGGATCTCCCATTCGTCGATTTTATCTGGACTTTTAGGGCGATCTTTGTACCACCAGACAAAAATGGGCCGAAATCGGTATTTTCGCGCCAGACGATGGCTAGGGTTTGAAATCCGACCCGGAACCCGAGACATAGTTATAAATTTAGGAGAAGAATGCTAAAAGGTTCTCCCGGTCATCGATTTCATCTAGAATTTTTGGGCGATTTTCGAACCACCCGACACAAATGGACCGAAATCGGTATTTTCGGGCCAGACGATGACTAGGGTTTGAAATCCGACACGGAACCCGAGACATAGTTATTAATTTAGGAGAAGAATGCTACAAGGATCTCCCGATCGTCGATTTCATCTGGACTTTTCAGGCGATTTTCGTACCACCCGACAAAAATGGACAGAAATCGGTATTTTCGGGCCAGCCGATGGCTAGGGTTTGAAATCCGACACGGAACCCGAGACACAGTTATAAATTTAGGAGAAGAATGCTAAAAGGATCTCCCGGTCATCGATTTCATCTAGAATTTTTGGGCGATTTTTGAACCACCCGACAAAAATGGACCCAAATCGGTATTTTCAGTCCAGACGATGGCTAGGGATTGAAATCCGACACGGAACCCGAGACACAGTTATAAATTTAGGAGAAGAATGCTACAAGGATCTCTTGGTCGTCGATTTCGACTGGACTTTTAGGGCGATTTTCGTACCACCGGACAAAGATGGACCGAAATCGGTATTTTCGGGCCAGACGAGGGCTAGAGTTTGAAATCCGAGGCGGAACCCGAGAAACAGTTAGAAATTTAGGAGAAGAATGCTACAAGGATCTCCTGGTCGTCGATTTCATCTGGAGTTTTAAGGTGATTTTCATACCACCAGACAAAGATGGACCGAAATCGATATTTTCGGGCCAGACGATGGCTAGGGATTGAAATCCGACACGAAACCCGAGACACAGTTATAAATTTAGGAGAAGAATGGTACAAGGATCTCCCATTCGTCGATTTCATCTGGACTTTTCGAAAGATTTTCGTACCACCCGACAAAAATGGACCGAAATCGGTATTTTCGGTCGAGACGATGGCTAGGGTTTGAAATCCGACACAGAACCCGAGACACAATTATAAATTTAGGAGAACAATGGTACAAGGATCTCCCATTCGTCAATTTCATCTGGACTTTTCGGGCGATTTTCATACCATACGACAAAAATGCACCGAAATCGATATTTTCGGGCCAGAGGATTACTAGGGTTTGAAATCCGACACGGAACCCGAGACACAGTTATAAATTTAGAAGAAGAATGGTACAAGGATCTCCCATTCGTCGATTTCATCTGGACTTTTAGGGCAATTTTCGTACCACCCGACAAAAATGGATCGAAATCGGCATTTTTGGGCGAGACGATGGCTAGGGTTTGAAATCTGACACGAAACCCGGACACAGTTATAAATTTAGGTGAAGAATGGCACAAGGATCTCCCGGTCGTCGATTTCATCTGGAGTTTTAGGGCGATTTTCGTACCAAACGACAAAAATGCACCGAAATCTGTATTTTCGGGCCAGACGATTACTAGGGTCTAAAATCCGACACAGAACCCGAGACACAATTATAAATTTAGGAGAACAATGGTACAAGGATCTCCCATTCGTCGATTACATCTGGTCTTTTCGGGCGATTTTCATACCACACGAAAAAAATGCACCGAAATCGGTATTTTCGGGCCAGACGATGGCTAGGGATTGAAATCCGACACGGAATCCGAGACACAATTATAAATTTAGGAGAAGAATGCAACAAGGATCTCCTGGTCGTCGATTTCATCTGGACTTTTCGGGAGATTTTCGTACCACCCGACAAAAATGGACCGAAAACAGTATTTTCAGGCCAGACGATGGCTAGGTTTTGAAATCCGACACGCAACCCGAGACACAGTTATTAATTTAGGAGAAGAATGCTACAAGGATCTCCCGGTCGTCGATTTCATCTGGACTTTTAGGGTGATTTTCGTACCACCCGACAAAAATGGACCGAAATCGGTATTTTCGGGCCAGACGATGGCTAGGGTTTGAAATCCGACACGCAACCCGAGACACAATTATAAATTTAGGAGAAGAATGCTACAAGGATCTCCCGGTCGTCGATTTCATCTAGAATTTTTGGGCGAT
The DNA here is from genome assembly GCA_037974755.1 of Cicer yamashitae. Taxonomy (NCBI): domain Eukaryota; kingdom Viridiplantae; phylum Streptophyta; class Magnoliopsida; order Fabales; family Fabaceae; genus Cicer; species Cicer yamashitae. Next base: position 6,433 of record JBBPBQ010000427.1, on the reverse strand, counting down.
TTTCGAACCACCCGACTAAAATGGACCAAAATCGGTATTTTCAGGCCAGACGATGGCTAGAGTTTGAAATCCGAGGCGGAACCCGAGAAACAGTTAGAAATTTAGGAGAAGAATGCTACAAGGATCTCCGGGTCGTCGATTTCATCTGGACTTTTAGGGCGATTTTCGTACCACCCGACAAAGATGGACCGAAATCGGTATTTTCGGGCCAGACAATGGCTAGGGTTTGAAAACTGACACTGAACCCGAGACACAGTTATTAATTTAGGAGAAGAATGCTACAAGGATCTCCCGGTCGTCGATTTCATCTGGACTTTTAGGGCGATTTTCGTACCACCCGACAAAAATGGACCGAAATCGGTATTTTCGGGCCAGACGATGGCTAGGATTTGAAATCCGACACGGAACCCGAGACACAATTATAAATTTAAGAGAAGATTGCTACAAGGATCTCCCATTCGTCGATTTCATCTGGAGTTTTAGCGCGATTTTCGTACCACCCGACAAAAATGGACCGAAATCGGTATTTTCGGGCCTGACGATGGCTAGGGTTTGAAATCCGACACGGAACCCGAGACACATTTATAAAATTAGGAGAAGAATGTTACAAGGATCTCCCATTCGTCGATTTCATCTGGACTTTTAGGGCAATTTTCATACCACCCGACAAAAATGGACCGAAATCGGCATTTTCGGGCCAGACGATGGCTAGGTTTGAAATCTGACACGGAACCCGAGACACAGTTACAAATTTAGGAGAAGAATGGTACAAGGATCTCCCATTCGTCGATTTCATCTGGACTTTTCGGGAGATTTTCGTACCACCCGACAAAAATGAACCGAAATCGGTATTTTCGGGCGAGACGATGGCTAGGGTTTGAAATCCGACACGGAACCCGAGACACAATTATAAATTTAGGAGAACAATGGTACAAGGATCTCCCATTCGTCGATTTCATCTGTTCTTTTCGGGCGATTTTCATACCACACGACAAAAATGCACCGAAATCGGTATTTTTGGTCCAGACGATTACTAGGGTCTGAAATCCGACACGGAACCCGAGACACAGTTATAAATTTAGGAGAAGAATGCTACAAGGATCTCCTGGTCGACGATTTCATCTGGACTTTTCGGGAGATTTTCGTACCACCCGACAAAAATGGACCGAAATCAGTATTTTCGGGCCAGACGATGGCGAGGTTTTGAAATCCGACACGGAACCCGAGACACAGTTATTAATTTAGGAGAAGAATGCTACAATGATCTCCCGGTTGTCGATTTCATCTGGACTTTTAGGGCGATTTTCGTACCACCCGACAAAAATGGACCGAAATCAGTATTTTCAAACCCTAGCCATCGTCTGGTCCGAAAATACCGATTCGGTCCATTTTTGTCGGGTGGTTCGAAAACCGCCCAAAAAGTCCAGATGAAATCGACGACTGGAAGATCCTTGTAGCAATCTTCTCCTAAATTTATAACGGTGTCTCGGGTTCCGTGTCGGACTTCAAACCCTAGCCATCGTCTGGTCCCAAAATACTGATTTCGGTCCATTTTTGTCGGGTGGTACGAAAACTGCCCAAAAAGTCCAGATGAAAACGACGACCGGAAGATCCTTGTAGCAATCTTCTCCTAAATTTATAACGGTGTCTCGGGTTCCGTGTCGGATTTCAAACCCTTGCCATCGTTTGGTTCGAAAATACCGACTTCGGGCCATTTTTGTCGGGTGGTACGAAAACCGCCCAAAAAGTCCAGATGAAATCGACGACCGGGAGATCCTTGTAGCATTTGTCTCCTAAATTTATAACTGTGTCTCGGGTTCTGTGTCGGATTTCAAACCCTAGCCATCGTCTGGTCCGAAAATACCGATTTCGGTCCATATTTATCGGGTAGTACGAAAACCGCCCGAAAAGTCCGGATGAAATCGACGACCGGGAGATCCTTGTACCATTCGTCTCCTAAATTTATAATTGTGTCTCGGGTTCCGTGTCGGATTTCAAACCCTAGCCATCGTCTGGTCCGAAAATACTAATTTCGGTCCATTTTTGTCGGGTGGTACGAAAATCGCCAGAAAAGTCCATATGAAATTGACGACTGGGAGATCCTTGTAGCATTCTTCTCCTAAATTTATAACTGTCTCTAGGGTTCCGTGTCGGATTTCAAACCCTAGCCATCGTCTGGTCCGAAAATACCGATTTCGGGCCATTTTTGTCGGGTGGTACGAAAACCGCCCGAAAAGTCCAGATGAAATCGACGACCGGGAGATCCTTGTAGCATTTGTCTCCTAAATTTATAACTGTGTCTCGGGTTCCGTGTCGGATTTCAAACCCTAGCCATCGTTTGGTCCGAAAATACCGAATTCGGTCCATATTTATCGGGTAGTACGAAAACCGCCCGAAAAGTCCAGATGAAATCGACGACCGGGAGATCCTTGTACCATTCTTCTCCTAAATTTATAACTGTGTCTCGGGTTCCGTGTCGGATTTCAAACCCTTGCCATCGTCTGGTCCGAAAATACTTATTTCGGTCCATTTTTGTCGGGTGGTACGAAAACCTCCTGAAAAGTCTAGATGAAATCGAGGACCAGGAGATCCTTGTACCATTCGTCTCCTAAATTTATACTTGTTTCTAGGGTTCCGTGTCGGATTTCAAGCCCTAGCCATCGTCTGGTCCGAAAATACCGATTTCGGTCCATTTTTGTCGGGTGGTACGAAAACCGCCCGAAAAGTCCAGATGAAATCGACGACCGGGAGATCCTTGTAGCATTTGTCTCCTAAATTTATAACTGTGTCTCGGGTTCCGTGTCGGATTTCAAGCCCTAGCCATCGTCTGGTCCGAAAATACCGATTTCGGTCCATTTTTGTCGGGTTGTACGAAAACCTCCCGAAAAGTGCAGATGAAAGCGACGACTGGGAGATCCTTGTACCATTCTTCTCCTAAATTTATAACTGTGTCTCGGGTTCCGTGTCGGATTACAAACCCTAGCCATCGTCTGGTCCCAAAATACTGATTTCGGTCCATTTTTGTCGGGTGGTACGAAAATCGCCCGAAAAGTCCAGATGAAATCGAGGACCAGGAAATCCTTGTACCATTCGTCTCCTAAATTTATAAGTGTGTGTAAGGTTCCGTGTCGGATTTCAAACCCTAGCCATCGTCTGGTCCGAAAATACTGATTTCTAGCCATTTTTGTCGGGTGGTACGAAAATCGCCCGAAAAGTCCAGATGAAATCGAGGACCAAGAGATCCTTGAAGCATTCTTCTCCTAAATTTATAACTGTGTCTAGGGTTCCGTGTCAGATTTCAAACCCTAGCCATCGTCTGGTCCGAAAATACCGATTTCGGGCCATTTTTGTCGGGTGGTACGAAAACCGCCCTAAAAGTCCAGATGAAATCGACGACCGGGAGATCCTTGTAGCATTTGTCTCCTAAATTTATAAGTGTGTCTCGGGTTCTGTGTCGGATTTCAAGCCCTAGCCATCGTCTGGTCCGAAAATACCGATTTCGGTCCATTTTTGTCGGGTGGTACGAAAACCGCCCGAAAAGTCCAGATGAAATCGACGACCGGGAGATCCTTGTAGCATTTGTCTCCTAAATTTATAACTGTGTCTCGGGTTCCGTGTCGGATTTCAAACCCTAGCCATCGTCTGGTCCGAAAATACCGATTTCGGTCCATTTTTGTCGGGTGGTACGAAAACCGCACGAAAAGTCCAGATGAAATCGACGACCGGGAGATCCTTGTAGCATTCTTCTCCTAAATTTATAATTGTGTCTCGGGTTCCGTGTCGGATTTCAAACCCTAGCCATCGTCTGGTCCGAAAATACTGATTTCGGTCCATTTTTGTCGGGTGGTACGAAAACCGCCCGAAAAGTCCAGATGAAATCGACGACCGGGAGATCCTTGTACCATTCTTCTCCTAAATTTATAACTGTGTCTCGGGTTCCGTGTCGGATTTCAAACCCTAGCCATCGTCTGGTCCGAAAATACTGATTTCGGTCCATTTTTGTCGGGTGGTACGAAAATCGCCCGAAAAGTCCAGATGAAATCGACGACCGGGAGATCCTTGTAGCATTCTTCTCCAAAATTTATAACTGTGTCTCGAGTTCCGTGTCCGATTTCACACCCTAGCCATCGACTGGTCCGAAAATACCGATTTCGGTCCATTTTTGTCGGGTGGTACGAAAACCGCCCGAAAAGTCCAGATGAAATCGACGACCGGGAGATCCTTGTAGCATTCGTCTCCTAAATTTATAACTGTGTCTCGGGTTCCGTGTCGGATTTCAAACCCTAGCCATCGTCTGGTCCGAAAATACCGATTTCGGTCCATTTTTGTCGGGTGGTACGAAAACCGCCCGAAAAGTCCAGATGAAATCGACGACCGGGAGATCCTTGTACCATTCTTCTCCTAAATTTATAACTGTGTCTCGGGTTCCGTGTTGGATTTCAAACCCTAGCCATCGTCTGGTCCGAAAATATTGATTTCGGTCCATTTTTGTCGGGTGGTACGAAAATCGCCCGAAAAGTCCAGATGAAATCGAGGACCAGGAGATCCTTGTCGCATTCTTCTCCTAAATTTATAACTGTGTCTAGGGTTCCGTGTCAGATTTCAAACCCTGGCCATCGTCTGGTCCGAAAATACCGATTTCGGGCCATTTTTGTCGGGTGGTACGAAAACCGCCCGAAAAGTCCAGATGAAATCGACGACCGGGAGATCCTTGTAGCATTTGTCTCCTAAATTTATAAGTGTGTCTCGGGTTCCGTGTCGGATTTGAAGCCTTAGCCATCGTCTGGTCCGAAAATACCGATTTCAGTCTATTTTTGTCGGGTGGTACCAAAACTGCCCGAAAAGTCCAGATGAAATCGACGACCGGGAGATCCTTGTAGCATTTGTCTCCTAAATTTATAACTGTGTCTCGGGTTCCGTGTCGGATTTCAAGCCCTAGCCATCGTCTGGTCCGAAAATACCGATTTCGGTCCATTTTTGTCGGGTGGTACGAAAATCGCCCGAAAAGTCCAGATGAAATCGATGACCGGGAGATCCTTGTAGCATTTGTCTCCTAAATTTAAAACTGTGTCTCGGGTTCCGTGTCGGATTTCATACCCTAGCCATCGTTTTGTGGGAAAATACCGATTTCGGTCCATTTTTGTCGGGTGGTACGAAAACCGCCCGAAAAGTCCAGATGAAATCGACGACCGGGAGATCCTTGTACCATTCTTCTCCTAAATTTATAACTGTGTCTAAGGTTCCGTGTCGGATTTCAAACCCTAGCCATCGTCTGGTCCGAAAATACTGATTTCGGTCCATTTTTGTCGGGTGGTACGAAAATCGCCCGAAAAGTCCAGATGAAATCGAGGACCAGGAGATCCTTGTCGCATTCTTCTCCTAAATTTATAACTGTGTCTAGGGTTCCGTGTCAGATTTCAAACCCTAGCCATCGTCTGGTCCGAAAATACCGATTTCGGGCCATTTTTGTCGGGTGGTACGAAAACCGCCCGAAAAGTCCAGATGAAATCGACGACCGGGAGATCCTTGTAGCATTTGTCTCCTAAATTTATAAGTGTGTCTCGGGTTCTGTGTCGGATTTCAGGCCCTAGCCATCGTCTGGTCCGAAAATACCGATTTCGGTCCATTTTTGTCGGGTGGTACGAAAACCGCCCGAAAAGTCCAGATGAAATATACGACCGGGAGATCCTTGTAGCATTTGTCTCCTAAATTTATAACTGTGTCTCGGGTTCCGTGTCGGATTTCATACCCTAGCCATCGTTTGGTCCGAAAATACCGATTTCGGTCCATTTTTGTCGGGTGGTACGAAAACCGCCAGAAAAGTCCAGATGAAATCGACGACCGGGAGATCCTTGTAGCATTTGTCTCCTAAATTTATAACTGTGTCTCGGGTTCCGTGTCGGATTTCATACCCTAGCCATCGTTTGGTCCGAAAATACCGATTTCGGTCCATTTTTGTCGGGTGGTACGAAAACCGCCCGAAAAGTCCAGATGAAATCGACGACAGGGAGATCCTTGTACCATTCTTCTCCTAAATTTATAACTGTGTCTCGGGTTCTGTGTCGGATTTCAAACCCTAGCCATCGTCTGGTCCCAAAATACTGATTTCGGTCCATTTTTGTCGGGTGGTACGAAAATCGCCCGAAAAGTCCAGATGAAATCGAGGACCAGGAGATCCTTGTACCATTCTTCTCCTAAATTTATAAGTGTGTGTAAGGTTCCGTGTCGGATTTCAAACCCTAGCCATCGTTTGGTCCGAAAATACTGATTTCTAGCCATTTTTGTCGGGTGGTACGAAAATAGCCCGAAAAGTCCAGATGAAATCGAGGACCAGGAGATCCTTGTAGCATTCTTCTCCTAAATTTATAACTGTGTCTAGGGTTCCGTGTCAGATTTCAAACCCTAGCCATCGTCTGGTCCGAAAATACCGATT
>JBBPBQ010000426.1:0-10866 GCA_037974755.1 Cicer yamashitae | reverse complement strand
GCTCTTTTTAATCCAATTAGGGTTTTTAACCAATCTTGTGCATCCAATATGTGATTTTGTGTCATTTTGGGTCATTGGTTGAACATATAGGTCATTTTCGTCCTCCCTTGGCTTATTCTAATCCAATTAAGGTTCTTAACCAATCTTGTGCATCCAATGTGTGATTTTGTGACATTGGTTGAACATTTAGGTCATTTTCGTCCTCCCTAGGCTCTTTTTAATCCAATTAGGGTTTTTAACCAATCTTGTGCATCCAATATGTGATTTTGTGTCATTGGTTGAACATTCGGGTCATTTTCGTCCTCCCTAGGCTTATTCTAAAGCAATTAGGGTTTTTAACCAATCTTGTGCATCCAATATGTGATTTTGTGTCATTGGTTGAACATTTAGGTCATTTTGGTCCTCCCTATGCTCTTTTTAATCCAATTAGGGTTTTTAACCAATCTTGTGCATCCAATATGTGATTTTGTGTCATTGGTTAAACATTTAGGTCATTTTCGTCCTCCCTATGCTTATTCTAATCCAATTAGGGTTTTTAACCAATCTTGTGCATCGAATATGTGATTTTGTGTCATTTTGTGTCATTGGTTGAACATTTAGGTCATTTTCGTCCTCCCTAGGCTTATTCTAATCCAATTAGGGTTTTTAACCAATCTTGTGCATCCAATATGTGATTTTGTATCATTGGTTGAACATTTAGGTCATTTTCGTCCTCGCTAAGCTTATTCTAATCCAATTAGGGTTTTTAACCAATCTTGTGCATCCAATATGTGATTTTGTGTCATTGGTTGAACATTTAGGTCATTTTCGTCCTCCCTAGGCTTATTCTAATCCAATTAGGGTTTTTAACCAATCTTGTGCATCCAATATGTGATTTTGTGTCATTTTGTGTCATTGGTTGAACATTTAGGTCATTTTCGTCCTCCCTAGACTTATTCTAATCCAATTATGGTTTTTAACCAATCATGTGCATCCAATATGTGATTTTGTGTCATTTTGTGTTATTGGTTGATCATTTAGGTCATTTTCGTCCTCCCTAGGCTTATTCTAATCCAATTAGGGTTTTTAACCAATCTTGTGCATCCAATATGTGATTTTGTGTCATTGGTTGAACTTTTAGGTCAATTTCGTCCTCCCTAGGCTTATTCTAATCCAATTAGGGTTTTTAACCAATCTTGTGCATCCAATATGTGATTTTGTGTCATTGGTTGAACATTTAGGTCATTTTCGTCCTCCCTAGGCTTATTCTAATCCAATTAGGGTTTTTAACCAATCTTGTGCATCCAATATGTGATTTTGTGTCATTGGTTGAACATTTAGGTCATTTTCGTCCTCCCTAGGCTTATTCTAATCCAATTAGGGTTTTTAACCAATCTTGTGCATCCAATATGTTATTTTGTGTCATTGGTTGAACATTTAGGTCATTTTCGTCGTCCCTAGGCTTATTCTAATCCAATTAGGGTTTTTAACCAATCTTGTGCATCCAATATGTGATTTTGTGTCATTTTGTGTCTTTGGTTGAACATTTAGGTCATTTTCGTCCTCCCTAGGCTTATTCTAATCCAATTAGGGTTTTTAACCAATCTTGTGAATCCAATATGTGATTTTGTGTCATTTTGTGTCATTGGTTGAACATTTAGGTCATTTTCGTCCTCCCTAGGCTTATTCTAATCCAATTAGGGTTTTTAACCAATCTTGTGCATCCAATATGTGATTTTGTGTCATTTTGTGTCATTGGTTGAACATTTAGTTCATTTTCGTCCTCCCTAGGCTTATTCTAAACCAATTAGGTTTTTTAACCAATCTTGTGCATCCAATATGTGACTTTGTGTCATTGGTTGAACATTTAGGTCATTTTTATCCTCCCTATGCTTATTCTAATCCAATTAGGGTTTTTAACCAATCTTGTGCATCCAATATGTGATTTTGTGTCATTGGTTTAACATTTAGGTCATTTTCGTCCTCCCTAGGCTTATTCTAATCCAATTAGGGTTTTTAACCAATCTTGTGAATCCAATATGTGATTTTGTGTCATTTTGTGTCATTGGTTGAAAATTTAGGTCATTTTCGTCCTCCCTAGGCTTATTCTAATCCAATTAGGGTTTTTAACCAATCTTGTGCATCCAATATGTGATTTTGTGTCATTGGTTGCACATTTAGGTCATTTTCGTCCTCCCTAGGCATATTCTAATCCAATTAGGGTTTTTAACCAATCTTGTGCATCCAATATGTGATTTTGTGTCATTGGTTGAACATTTAGGTCATTTTCGTCCTCCCTAGGCTTATTCTAATCCAATTAGGGTTTTTAACCAATCTTGTGCATCCAGTATGTGATTTTGTGTCATTTTGTGTCATTGATTGAACATTTAGGTCATTTTCGTACTCCCTAGGCTTATTCTAATACAATTAGGGTTTTAAACCAATCTTGTGCATCCAATATGTGATTTTGTGTCATTTTGTGTCATTGGTTGAACATTTAGGTCATTTTCGTCCTCCCTAGGCTTATTCTAATCCAATTAGGGTTTTTAACCAATCTTGTGCATCCAATATGTGATTTTGTGTCGTTTTGCGTCATTGGTTGAACATTTAGGTCATTTTCGTCCTCCCTAGGCTTATTCTAATCCAATTAGGGTTTTTAACCAATCTTGTGCATCCAATATGTGATTTTGTGTCATTTTGTGTCATTGGTTGAACATTTAGGTCATTTTCGTCCTCCCTAGGCTTATTCTAATCCAATTAGGGTTTTTAACCAATCTTGTGCATCCAATATGTGATTTTGTGTCATCAGTTGAACATTTTGGTCATTTTCGTCCTCCCTAGGCTTATTCTAATCCAATTAGGGTTTTTAACCAATCTTGTGCATCCAATATGTGATTTTGTGTCATTTTGTGTCATTGGTTGAACATTTAGGTCATTTTCGTCCTCCCTAGGCTTATTCTAATCCAATTAGGGTTTTTAACCAATCTTGTGCATCCAATATGTGATTTTGTGTCATAGATTTAACATTTAGGTCATTTACGTCCTCCCTAGGCTTATTCTAATCCAATTAGGGTTTTTAACCAATCTTGTGCATCCAATATGTGATTTTGTGTCATTTTGTGTCATTGGTTGAACATTTAGGTCATTTTCGTCCTCCCTAGGCTTATTCTAATCCAATTAGGTTTTAACCAATCTTGTGCATCCAATATGTGATTTTGTGTCATTTTGTGTCATTGGTTGAACATTTAGGTCATTTTCGTCCTCCCTAGGCTTATTCTAATCCAATTAGGGTTTTTAACCAATCTTGTGCATCCAATATGTGATTTTGTGTCATTTTTTGAATATTTAGGTCATTTTCGTCCTCCCTAGGCTTATTCTAATCCAATTAGGGTTTTTAACCAATCTTGTGCATCCAATATGTGATTTTGTGTCATTGGTTGAACATTTAGGTCATTTTCGTCCTCCCTAGGCTTATTCTAATCCAATTAGAGATTTTAACCAATCTTGTGCATCCAATATGTGATTGTGTCATTGGTTGAACATTTAGGTCATTTTCGTCCTCCCTAGGCTTATTCTAATCCAATTAGGGTTTTTAACCAATCTTGTGCATCCAATATGTGATTTTGTGTCATTGGTTGAACATTTAGGTCATTCTCGTCCTCCCTAGGCTTATTCTAATCCAATTAGGGTTTTAACCAATCTTATGCATCCAATATGTGATTTTGTGTCATTTTGTGTCATTGGTTGAACATTTAGGTCATTTTCGTCCTCCCTAGGCTTATTCTTTTCCAATAAGGGTTTTTAACCAATCTTGTGCATCCAATATGTGATTTTGTGTCATTTTGTGTCATTGGTTGAACATTTAGGTCATTTTCGTCCTCCCTAGGCTTATTCTAATCCAATTAGGGTTTTTAACCAATCTTGTGCATCCAATATGTGATTTTGTGTCATTTTGTGTCATTGGTTGAACATTTAGGTCATTTTCGTCCTCCCTAGGCTTATTCTAATCCAATTAGGGTTTTTAACCAATCTTGTGCATCCAATATGTGATTTTGTGTCATTTTGTGTCATTGGTTGAACATTTGGGTCATTTTCGTCCTCCCTCGGCTTATTCTAATCCAATTAGGGTTTTTAACCAATCTTGTGCATCCAATATGTGATTTTGTGTCATTTTGTGTCATTGGTTGAACATTTAGGTCATTTTCGTCCTCCCTAGGCTTATTCTAATCCAATTAGGGTTTTTAACCAATCTTGTGCATCCAATATGTGATTTTGTGTCATTTTGTGCTATTGGTTGAACATTTAGGTCATTTTCGTCCTCCCTAGGCTTATTCTAATCCAATTAGGGTTTTTAACGAATCTTGTGCATCCAATATGTGATTTTGTGTCATTGGTTGAACATTTAGGTCATTTTTGTCCTCCCTAGGCTTATTCTAATCCAATTAGGGTTTTTAACCAATCTTGTGCATCCAATATGTGATTTTGTGTCATTGATTGAACATTTAGGTCATTTTCGTCCTCCCTAGGCTTATTCTAATCCAATTAGGGTTTTTAACCAATCTTGTGCAACCAATATGTGATTTTGTGTCATTGGTTGAACATTTAGGTCTATTTCGTCCTCCGTAGGCTTATTCTAATCCAATTAGGGTTTTTAACCAATCTTGTGCATCCAACATGTGATTTTGTGTCATTGGGTGAACATTTAGGTCATTTTCGTCCTCCCTAGGCTTATTCTAATCCAATTAGGGTTTTTAACCAATCTTGTGCATCCAATATGTGATTTTGTGTCATTGGTTGAACATTTAGGTCATTTTCGTCCTCCCTAGGCTTATTCTAATCCAATTAGGGTTTTTAACCAATCTTGTGCATCCAATATGTGATTTTGTGTCATTGGTTGAACATTTAGGTCATTTTCGTCCTCCCTAGGCTTATTCTAATCCAATTAGGGTTTTTAACCAATCTTGTGCATATAATAAGTGATTTTATTTAATTGGTAACCCAATTAGGTCATTTTCGTCCTCGCTAGGCTTATTCTAATCCGATTAGGGTTTTTAACTAATCTTGTGCATCCAATATGTGATTTTGTGTCAGTTTGTGTCATTGGTTGAACATTTAGGTCATTTTCGTCCTCCCTAGGCTTTTTCTAATCCAATTAGGGGTTTTAACCTATGTTGTGCATCCAATATGTAATTTTGTGTCATTGGTTGAACATTTAGGTCAATTTCGTCCTCTCTAGGCTTATTCTAATCCAATTAGGGTTTTTAACCAATCTTGTGCATCCAATATGTGATTTGGTGTCATTTTGTGTCATTGGTTGAACATTTAGGTCATTTTCGTCCTCCCTAGGCTTATTCTAATCCAATTAGGGTTTTTAACCAATCTTGTGCATCCAATATGTGATTTTGTATCATTGGTTGAACATTTAGGTCATTTTCGTCCTCGCTATGCTTATTCTAATCCAATTAGGGTTTTTAGCCAATTTTGTGCATCAAATATGTGATTTTATGTCATTTTGTGTCATTGGTTGAACATTTAGGTCTTTTTCGTCCTCCCTTGGCTTATTCTAATCCAATTAAGGTTCTTAACCAATCTTGTGCATCCAATGTGTGATTTTGTGACATTGGTTGAACATTTAGGTCATTTTCGTCCTCCCTAGGCTCTTTTTAATCCAATTAGGGTTTTTAACCAATCTTGTGCATCCAATATGTGATTTTGTGTCATTTTGTGTCATTGGTTGAACATTTAGGTCATTTTCGTCCTCCCTAGGCTTATTCTAATCCAATTAGGGTTTTTAACCAATCTTGTGCATCCAATATGTGATTTTGTGTCATTTTGTGTCATTGGTTCAACATTTAGGTCATTTTCGTCCTCCCTAGGCTTATTCTAATCCAATTAGGGTTTTAAACCAATCTTGTGCATCCAATATGTGGTTTTGTATCATTTTGTGTCATTGGTTGAACATTTAGGTCATTTTTGTCCTCCCTAGGCTTATTCTAATCCAATTAGGGTTTCTAACATATCTTGTGCATCCAATATGTGATTTTGTGTCATTTTGTGTCATTGGTTCAACATTTAGGTCATTTTCGTCCTCCCTAGGCTTATTCTAATCCAATTAGGGTTTTTAACCAATCTTGTGCATCCAATATGTGATTTTTTTTCATTTTGTGTCATTGGTTGAACATTTAGGTCATTTTCGTCCTCCCTAGGCTTATTCTAATCCAATTAGGGTTTTTAACCAATCTTGTGCATCCAATATGTGATTTTGTGTCATTTTGTGTCATTGGTTGAACATTTAGGTCATTTTCGTCCTCCCTAGGCTTATTCTAATCCAATTAGGGTTTTTAACCAATCTTGTGCATCCAATATGTGATTTTGTATCATTTTGTGTCAATGGTTGAACATTTACGTCATTTTCGTCTTCCCTAGGCTTATTCTAATCCAATTAGGGTTTTTAACCAATCTTGTGCATCCAATATGTGTTTTTGTGTCATTTTGTGTCATTGGTTGAACATTTAGGTCATTTTCGTCCTCCCTAGGCTTATTCTAATCCAATTAGGGTTTTTAACCAATCTTGTGCATCCAATATGTGATTTTGTGTCATTTTGTGTCATTGGTTGAACATTTAGGTCATTTTCGTCCTCCCTAGGCTTATTCTAATCCAATTAGGGTTTTTAACCAATCTTGTGCATCCAATATGTGATTTTGTATCATTGGTTGAACATTTAGGTCATTTTCGTCCTCGCTATGCTTATGCTAATCCAATTAGGGTTTTTAGCCAATCTTGTGCATCAAATATGTGATTTTATGTCATTTTGTGTCATTGGTTGAACATTTAGGTCAATTTCGTCCTCCCTTGGCTTATTCTAATCCAATTAAGGTTCTTAACCAATCTTGTGCATCCAATGTGTGATTTTGTGTCATTGGTTGAACATTTAGGTCATTTTCGTCCTCCCTAGGCTCTTTTTAATCCAATTAGGGTTTTTAACCAATCTTGTGCATCCAATATGTGATTTTGTGTCATTGGTTGAACATTTAGGTCATTTTCGTCCTCCCTAGGCTTATTCTAAAGCAATTAGGGTTTTTAACCAATCTTGTGCATCCAATATGTGATTTTGTGTCATTGGTTGAATATTTAGGTCATTTTCGTCCTCCCTAGGCTTATTCTAATCCAATTAGGGTTTTTAACCAATCTTGTTCATCCAATATGTGATTTTGTGTCATTTTGTGTCATTGGTTGAACATTTAGGTCATTTTCGTCCTCCCTAGGCTTATTCTAATCCAATTAGGGTTTTTAACCAATCTTGTGCATCCAATATGTGATATTGTGTCATTGGTTGATCATTTAGGTCATTTTCGTCCTCCCTAGGCTTATTCTAATCCAATTAGGGTTTTTAACCAATCTTGTGCATCCAATATGTGATTTTGTGTCATTGGTTGAACATTTAGGTCATTTTCGTCCTCCCTAGGCTTATTCTAATCCAATTAAGGTTTTTAACCAATCTTATGCATCCAATATGTGATTTTGTGTAATTTTATGTCATTGGTTGAACATTTAGGTCATTTTCGTCCTCTATAGGCTTATTCTAATCCAATTAGGGTTTTTAACCAATCTTGTGCATCCAATATGTGATTTTGTGTCATTGGTTGAACATTTAGGTCATTTTCGTCCTCCCTAGGCTTATTCTAATCCAATTAGGGTTTTTAACCAATCTTGTGCATCCAATATGTGATTTTGTGTCATTGGTTGAACATTTAGGTCATTTTCGTCATCCCTAGGCTTATTCTAATCCAATTAGGGTTTTTAACCAATCTTGTGCATCCAATATGTGATTTTGTGCATTTTGTGTCATTGGTTGAACAGTTAGGTCATTTTGGTCCTCCCTAGGCTTATTCTAATCCAATTAGGGTTTTTAACCAATCTTGTGCATCCAATATGTGATTTTGTGTCATTGGTTGAACATTTAGGTCATTTTCGTCCTCCCTAGGCTTATTCTAATCCAATTAGGGTTTTTAACCAATCTTGTGCATCCAATATGTGATTTTGTGTCATTGGTTGAACATTTTGGTCATTTTCTTCCTCCATAGGCTTATTCTAATCCAATTAGGGTTTTTAACCAATCTTGTGCATCCAATATGTGATTTTGTGTCATTTTGTGTCATTGGTTGAACATTTAGGTCATTTTCGTCCTCCCTAGGCTTATTCTAATCCAATTAGGGTTTTTAACCAATCTTGTGCATCCAATATGTGATTTTGTGTCGTTGGTTGAACATTTAGGTCATTATCGTCTTCCCTAGGCTTATTCTAATCCAGTTAGGGTTTTTAACCAATCTTGTGCATCCAATATGTGATTTTGTGTCATTTTGTGTCATTGGTTGAACATTTAGGTCATTTTCGTCCTCCCTAGGCTTATTCTAATCCAGTTAGGGTTTTTAACCAATCTTGTGCATCCAATATGTGATTTTTTGTCATTTTGTGTCATTGGTTGAACATTTAGGTCATTTTCGTCCTCCCAAGGCTTATTCTAATCCAATTAGGATTTTTAACCAATCTTGTGCATCCAATATGTGATTTTGTGTCATTCGTTGAAAATTTTTGTCATTTTCGTTCTCCCAAGGCTTATTCTAATCCAATTAGGGTTTTTAACCAATCTTGTGCATCCAATATGTGATTTTGTGTCATTTTGTGTCATTGGTTGAACATTTAGGTCATTTTCGTCCTCCCTAGGCTTATTCTAATCCAATTAGGGTTTTTAACCAATCTTGTGCATCCAATATGTGATTTTGTGTCATTGGCTTAACATTTAGGTCATTTTCGTCCTCCCTAGGCTTATTCTAATCCAATTAGGATTTTTAAACAATCTTGTGCATCCAATATCTGATTTTTTGTCATTTTGTGTCATTGGTTGAACATTTAGGTCATTTTCGTCCTCCCTAGGCTTATTCTAATCCAATTAGGATTTTTAACCAATCTTGTGCATCCAATATGTGATTTTGTGTCATTCGTTGAAAATTTTTGTCATTTTCGTTCTCCCAAGGCTTATTCTAATCCAATTAGGGTTTTTAACCAATCTTGTGCATCCAATATGTGATTTTGTGTCATTTTGTGTCATTGGTTGAACATTTAGGTCATTTTCGTCCTCCCTAGGCTTATTCTAATCCAATTAGGGTTTTTAACCAATCTTGTGCATCCAATATGTGATTTTGTGTCATTGGTTGAACATTTAGGTCATTTTCGTCCTCCCTAGGCTTATTCTAATCCAATTAGGGTTTTTAACCATTCTTGTGCAACCAAATGTGATTTTGTGTCATTTTGTGTCATTGGTTGAACATTTAGGTTATTTTCGTCCTCCCTAGGCTTATTCTAATCCAATTAGGGTATCTAACCAATCTTGTGCATCCAATATGTGATTTTGTGTCATTGGTTGAACATTTAGGTCATTTTCGTCCTCCCTATGCTTATTCTAATCCAACTAGAGTTTTTAACCAATCTTGTGCATCCAATATGTGATTTTGTGTCATTGGTTGAACATTTAGGTCATTTTTCGTCCTCCTTAGGCTTATTCTAATCCAATTAGGGTTTTTAACCAATCTTGTGCATCCAATATGTGATTTTGTGTCATTGGTTGAACATTTAGGTCATTTTCGTCCTCCCTAGGCTTATTCTAATCCAATTAGGGTTTTTAACCAATCTTGTGCAACCAATATGTGATTTTGTGTCATTTTGTGTCATTGGTTGAACATTTAGGTCATTTTCGTCCTCCCTAGGCTTATTCTAGTCCAATTAGGGTTTTTAACCAATCTTGTGCAACCAATATGTGATTTTGTGTCATTTTGTGTCATTGGTTGAACATTTAGGTCATTTTCTTCCTCCCACGGCTTATTCTAATCCAATTTGGGTTTTTAACCAATCTTGTGCATCCAATATGTGATTTTGTGTCATTGGTTGAACATTTAGGTCATTTTCGTCTTACCTAGGCTTATTCTAATCCAATTAGGGTTTTTAACCAATCTTGTGCATCCAATATGTGATTTTGTGTCATTGGTTGAACATTTAGGTCATTTTCGTCCTCCCTAGGCTTATTCTAATCCAATTAGGGTTTTTAACCAATCTTGTGCATCCAATATGTGATTTTGTGTCATTGGTTGAACATTTAGGTCATTTTCGTCCTCCCTAGGCTTATTCGAATCCAATTAGGGTTTTTAACCAATCTTGTGCATCCAATATGTGATTTTGTGTCATTTTGTGTCATTGGTTGAACATTTAGGTCATTTTCGTCCTCGCTAAGCTTATTCTAATCCAATTAGGGTTTTTAACCAATCTTGTGCATCCAATATGTGATTTTGTGTCATTTTGTGTCATTGGTTGAACATTTAGGTCACTTTCGTCCTCCCTAGGCTTATTCTAATCCAATTAAGGTTTTTAACCAATCTTGTGCATCCAATATGTGATTTTGTATCATTGGTTGAACATTTAGGTCATTTTCGTCCTCGCTAAGCTTATTCTAATCCAATTAGGGTTTTTAACCAATCTTGTGCATCCAATATGTGATTTTGTGTCATTTTGTGTCATTGGTTGAACATTTAGGTCATTTTCGTCCTCCCTAGGCTTATTCTAATCCAACTAGGGTTTTTAACCAATCTTGTGCATCCAATATGTGATTTTGTGTCATTTTGTGTTGGTTGAACATTTAGGTCATTTTCGTCCTCCCTAGGCTTATTCTAATCCAATTAGGGTTTTTAACCAATCTTGTGCATCCAATATGTGATTTTGTGTCATTGGTTGAACATTTAGGTCATTTTCGTCCTCCCTAGGCTTATTCTAATCCAACTAGGGTTTTTAACCAATCTTGTGCATCCAATATGTGATTTTGTGTCATTTTGTGTCAT
>JBBPBQ010000425.1:0-10884 GCA_037974755.1 Cicer yamashitae | reverse complement strand
GCATTAGTGCTGGTATGATCGCACCTGTTAAATAATCCGTCGTAATTGAATATATGCGTTGCACTACAGAAAATACATAAAAAGAGACACTCCCGACTAATTGAAATCCGCTCGATCCACGTATTTTGTATTTTGTTTTCTAAACAACAAATAACCTTATATTTCCTAGAACAAATAAAAAGAACAACGCTAAAATCGATTTCTTGTCAACTTGCCCGTGTTGCTTCGAAACTTGGCCAGAATATCCGAAATAAATAAAAAAAAAAGGTGCAACACGAGGACTTCCCAACAGGTCACCCATCCTAGTACTACTCTCGCCCAAGCACGCTTAGCTACGGAGTTCTGATGGGATCCGGTGCATTAGTGCTGGTATGATTGCACCTGTTAAATAATGCGTCGTAATTGAATATATGCGTTGCACTACAGAAAATACATAAAAAGAGACACTCCCGACGAATTGAAATCCGCTCGATCCACGTATTTTGTATTTTGTTTTGTAAACAACAAATAACCTTATATTTCCTAGAACAAATAAAAAGAACAACGCTAAAATCGATTTCTTGTCAACTTGCCCGTGTTGCTTCGAAACTTGGCCAGAATATCCGAAATAAATAAAAAAAAAAGGTGCAACACGAGGACTTCCCAAGAGGTCACCCATCCTAGTACTACTCTCGCCCAAGCACGCTTAGCTTCGGAGTTCTGATGGGATCCAGTGCATTAGTGCTGGTACGATCGCACCTGTTAAATAATGCGTCGTAATTGAATATATGCGTTGCACTACAGAAAATACATAAAAAGAGACACTCCCGACTAATTGAAATCCGCTCGATCCACGTATTTTGTATTTTGTTTTCTAAACAACAAATAACCTTATATTTCCTAGAACAAATAAAAAGAACAACGCTAAAATCGATTTCTTGTCAACTTGCCCGTGTTGCTTCGAAACTTGGCCAGAATATCCGAAATAAATCAAAAAAAAAGGAGCAACACGGGGACTTCCCAGGAGGTCACCCATCCTAGTACCACTCTCGCCCAAGCGTGCTTTACTGCGGAGTTCTGATGGGATCCGGTGCATTAGTGCTGGTATGATCGCACCTGTTAAATAATGCGTCGTAATTGAATATATGCGTTGCACTACAGAAAATACATAAAAAGAGACACTCCCGACTAATTGAAATCCGCTCGATCCACGTATTTTGATTTTGTTTTCTAAACAACAAATAACCTTATATTTCCTAGAACAAATAAAAAGAACAACGCTAAAATCGATTTCTTGTCAACTTGCCCGTGTTGCTTCGAAACTTGGCCAGAATATCCGAAATAAAAAAAAAAGGTGCAACACGAGGACTTCCCAAGAGGTCACACATTCTAGTACTACTCTCGCCCAATCATGCTTAACTGCGGAGTTCTGATGGGATCCGGTGCATTAGTGCTGGTATGATCGCACCTGTTAAATAATGCGTCGTAATTGAATATATGCGTTGCACTACAGAAAATACATAAAAAGAGACACTCCCGACTAATTGAAATCCGCTCGATCCACGTATTTTGTATTTTGTTTTCCAAACAACAAATAACCTTATATTTCCTAGAACAAATAAAAAGAACAACGCTAAAATCGATTTCTTTGGCCAGAATATCTGAAATAAATAAATAAAAAAGGTGCAACATGAGGACTTCCCAGGAGGTCACCCATCCTAGTACTGTTGTCGCCCAAGCAAGCTTAACTGCGGAGTTCTGATGGGATCCGGTGCATTAGTGCTGGTATGATCGCACATGTTAAATAATGTTTCGTAATTGAATATATGCGTTGCACTACAGAAAATACATAAAAAGAGACACTCCCGACTAATTGAAATCCGCTCGATCCACGAATTTTGTATTTTGTTTTCTAAACAACAAATAACCTTATATTTCCTAGAACAAATAAAAAGAACAACGCTAAAATCGATTTCTTGTCAACTTGCCCGTGTTGCTTCAAAACTTGGCCAGAATATCCGAAATAAATAAAAAAAAAAAGGTGCAACACGGGGACTTCCCAAAAGGTCACCCATCCTAGTACCACTCTCGCCCAAGCGTGCTTTACTGCGGAGTTCTGATGGGATCCGGTGCATTAGTGCTGGTATGATCGCACCTGTTAAATAATGCGTCGTAATTGAATATATGCGTTGCACTACAGAAAATACATAAAAAGAGACACTCCCGACTAATTGAAATCCGCTCGATCCACGTATTTGGTATTTTGTTTTCTAAACAACAAATAACCTTATATTTCCTAGAACAAATAAAAAGAACAACGCTAAAATCGATTTCTTGTCAACTTGCCCGTGTTGCTTCGAAACTTGGCCAGAATACCCGAAATAAAAAAAAAAAAGGTGCAACACGAGGACTTCCCAAGAGGTCACCCATCCTAGTACAGCTCTCGCCCAAGCACGCTTATCTGCGGAGTTCTGATGGGATCCGGTGCATTAGTGCTGGTATGATCGCACCTGTTAAATAATGCGTCGTAATTGAATATATGCGTTGCACTACAGAAAATACATAAAAAGAGACACTCCCGACTAATTGAAATCCGCTCGATCCACGTATTTTGTATTTTGTTTTCTAAACAACAAATAACCTTATATTTCCTAGAACAAATAAAAAGAACAACGCTAAAATCGATTTCTTGTCAACTTGCCCGTGTTGCTTTGAAACTTGGCCAGAATATCCGAAATAAATTAAAAAAAAAAGGTGCAACACGAGGACTTCACAGCAGGTTACCCATCATAATACTACTCTCGCCCAAGCACGCTTAACTGCGGAGTTCTGATGGGATCCGTTGCATTAGTGCTGGTATGATCGCACCTGTTAAATAATGCGTCGTAATTGAATATTTGCGTTGCACTACAGAAAATACATAAAAAGAGACACTCCCGACTAATTGAAATCCGCTCGATCCACGTATTTTGTATTTTGTTTTCTAAACAACAAATAACCTTATATTTCCTAGAACAAATAAAAAGAACAACGCTAAAATCGATTTCTTGTCAACTTGCTTGTGTTGCTTCGGAACTTGGCCAGAATATCCGAAATAAATAAAAAAAAAGGTGCAACACGAGGACTTCCCAAGAGGTCACCCATCCTAGTACTACTCTCGCACAAGCACGCTTGACTACGGGGTTCTGATGGGATCCGGTGCATTAGTGCTGGTATGATCGCACCTGTTAAATAATGCGTCGTAATTGAATATATGCGTTGCACTACAGAAAATACATAAAAAGAGACACTCCCGACTAATTGAAATCCGCTCGATCCACGTATTTTGTATTTTGTTTTCTAAACAACAAATAACCTTATATTTCCTAGAACAAATAAAAAGAACAACGCTAAAATTGATTTCTTGTCAACTTGCCCGTGTTGCTTCGAAACTTGGCTAGAATATCCGAAATAAATTAAAAAAAAAGGTGCAACACAGGACTTCCCTGGAGTTCATCCATCCTAGTACTACTCTCGCCCAAGCACGCTTAACTGCGGAGTTCTGATGGGATCCGGTGCATTAGTGCTGGTATGATCGCACCTGTTAAATAATGCGTCGTAATTGAATATATGCGTTGCACTACAGAAAATACATAAAAAGAGACACTCCCGACTAATTGAAATCCGCTCGATCCTCGTATTTTGTATTTTGTTTTCTAAACAACAAATAACCTTATATTTCCTAGAACAAATAAAAAGAACAACGCTAAAATTGATTTCTTGTCAACTTGCCCGTGTTGCTTCGAAACTTGGCCAGAATATCCGAAATAAATAAAAAAAAAAGGTGCAACACGAGGACTTCCCAACAGGTCACCCATCCAGGTACTACTCTCGCCCAAGCACACTTAGCTGCGGAGTTCTGATGGGATCCGGTGCATTAGTGCTGGTATGATCGCACCTGTTAAATAATGCGTCGTAATTGAATATATGCGTTGCACTACAGAAAATACATAAAAAGAGACACTCCCGACTAATTGAAATCCGCTCGATCCACGTATTTTGTATTTTGTTTTCTAAACAACAAATAACCTTATATTTCCTAGAACAAATAAAAAGAACAACGCTAAAATTGATTTCTTGTCAACTTGCCCGTGTTGCTTCGAAACTTGGCCAGAATATCCGAAATAAATAAAAAAAAAAAAGGTGCAACACGGGGATTGCCCAGGAGGTCACCCATCCTAGTACCACTCTCGCCCAAGCGTGCTTTACTGCGGAGTTCTGATGGGATCCGGTGCATTAGTGCTGGTATGATCGCACCTGTTAAATAATGCGTCGTAATTGAATATATGCGTTGCACTACAGAAAATACATAAAAAGAGACACTCCCGACTAATTGAAATCCGCTCGATCCACATATTTTGTATTTTGTTTTCTAAACAACAAATAACCTTATATTTCCTAGAACAAATAAAAAGAACAACGCTAAAATCGATTTCTTGTCAACTTGCCCGTCTTGCTTCGAAACTAGGCTAGAATATCCGAAATAAATAAAAAATAAAAGGTGCAACACGAGGACTTCCCAAGAGGTCACCAATCCTAGTACTACTCTCGCCCAAGCACGCTAAACTGCGGAGTTCTGATGGGATCCGGTGCATTAGTGCTGGTATGATCGCACCTGTTAAATAATGCGTCGTAATTGAATATATGCGTTGCACTACAGAAAATACATAAAAAGAGACACTCCCGACTAATTGAAATCCGCTCGATCCACGTATTTTGTATTTTGTTTTCTAAACAACAAATAACCTTATATTTCCTAGAACAAATAAAAAGAACAACGCTAAAATCGATTTCTTGTCAACTTGCCCGTGTTGCTTCGAAACTTGGCCAGAATATCCGAAATAAATAAAAAAAAAGGTGCAACACGAGGACTTCCCAAGAGGTCACCCATCCTAGTACTACTTTCGCCCAAGCACGCTTAGCTGCGGAGTTCTGATGGGATCCGGTGCATTAGTGCTGGTATGATCGCACCTGTTAAATAATCCGTCGTAATTGAATATATGCGTTGCACTACAGAAAATACATAAAAAGAGACACTCCCGACTAATTGAAATCCGCTCGATCCACGTATTTTGTATTTTGTTTTCTAAACAACAAATAACCTTATATTTCCTAGAACAAATAAAAAGAACAACGCTAAAATCGATTTCTTGTCAACTTGCCCGTGTTGCTTCGAAACTTGGCCAGAATATCCGAAATAAATAAAAAAAAATGGTGCAACACGAGGACTTCCCAACAGGTCACCCATCCTAGTACTACTCTCGCCCAAGCACGCTTAGCTGCGGAGTTCTGATGGGATCCGGTGCATTAGTGCTGGTATGATCGCACCTCTTAAATAATGCGTCGTAATTGAATATATGCGTTGCACTACAGAAAATACATAAAAAGAGACACTCCCGACTAATTGAAATCCGCTCGATCCACGTATTTTGTATTTTGTTTTCTAAACAACAAATAACCTTATATTTCCTAGAACAAATAAAAAGAACAACGCTAAAATCGATTTCTTGTCAACTTGCCCGTGTTGCTTCGAAACTTGGCCAGAATATCCGAAATAAATAAAAAAAAATGGTGCAACACGAGGACTTCCCAAGAGGTCACCCATCCTAGTACTACTCTCGCCCAAGCACGCTTCACTACGGAGTTCTGATGGGATCCGGTGCATTAGTGCTGGTATGATCGCACCTGTTAAATAATGCGTCGTAATTGAATATATGCGTTGCACTACAGAAAATACATAAAAAGAGACACTCCCGACTAATTGAAATGCGCTCGATCCACGTATTTTGTATTTTGTTTTCTAAACAACAAATAACCTTATATTTCCTAGAACAAATAAAAAGAACAACGCTAAAATCGATTTCTTATCAACTTGCCCGTGTTGCTTCGAAACTTGGCCAGAATATCCGAAATAAATCAAAAAAAAAGGTGCAACACGAGGACTTCCCAGGAGGTCACCCATCCTAGTACTACTCTCGCCCAAGCACGCTTAGCTGCGGAGTTCTGATGGGATCCGGTGCATTAGTGCTGGTATGATCGCACCTGTTAAATAATGCGTCGTAATTGAATATATGCGTTGCACTACAGAAAATACATAAAAAGAGACACTCCCGACTAATTGAAATCCGCTCGATCCACGAATTTTGTATTTTGTTTTCTAAACAACAAATAACCTTATATTTCCTAGAACAAATAAAAAGAACAACGCTAAAATCGATTTCTTGTCAACTTGCCCGTGTTGCTTCAAAACTTGGTCAGAATATCCGAAATAAATCAAAAAAAAAGGTGCAACACGGGGACTTCCCAAAAGGTCACCCATCCTAGTACCACTCTTGCCCAAGCGTGCTTTACTGCGGAGTTCTGATGGGATCCGGTGCATTAGTGCTGGTATGATCGCACCTGTTAAATAATGCGTCGTAATTGAATATATGCGTTGCACTACAGAAAATACATAAAAAGAGACACTCCCGACTAATTGAAATCCGCTCGATCCACGTATTTTGTATTTTGTTTTCTAAACAACAAATAACCTTATATTTCCTAGAACAAATAAAAAGAATAACGCTAAAGTTGATTTGTTGTCAACTTGCCCGTGTTGCTTCGAAACTTGGCCAGAATATCCGAAATAAATCAAAAAACAAAAGGTGCAACACGAGGACTTCCCAGGAGGTCACCCATCCTAGTACTACTCTCTCCCAAGCACGCTTAACTGCAGCGTTCTGATGGAATCTGGTGCATTAGTGCTGGTATGATCGCACTTATTAAATAATGCGTCGTAATTGAATATATGCATTGCACTACAGAAAATACATAAAAAGAGACTCTCTCGACTAATTGAAATCCGCTCGATCCACGTATTTTGTATTTTGTTTTCTAAACAACAAATAACCTTATATTTCCTAGAACAAATAAAAAGAACAACGCTAAAATCGATTTCTTGTCAACTTGCCCGTCTTGCTTCGAAACTTGGCCAGAATATCCGAAATAAATCAAAAAAAAAGGTGCAACACGATGACTTCCCAGGAGGTCACCCATCCTAGTACTACCCTTGCCCAAGCTCGCTTAACTGAAGAGTTTGATGGGATCCGATGCATCAGTGCTGGTATGATCGCACATGTTAAATAATGCTTCGTAATTGAATATATGCGTTGCACTACAGAAAATACATAAAAAGAGACACTCCCGACTAATTGAAATCCGCTCGATCCACGTATTTTGAATTTTGTTTTCTAAACAACAAATAAACTTATATTTCCTAGAACAAATAAAAAGAACAACGCTAAAATCGATTTCTTGTCAACTTGCCCGTGTTGCTTCGAAACTTGGCCAGAATATCCGAAATAAATAAAAAAAAAAGGTGCAACACGAGGACTTCCGAGGAGGTCACCCATCCTAGTACTACTCTCGCCCAAGCACGCTTTACTGAAGAGTTCTGATGGGATCCGGTGCATTAGTGCTGGTATGATCACACCTGTTAAATAATGCGTCGTAATTGAATATATGCATTGCACTACAGAAAATACATAAAAAGAGACACTCCCGACTAATTGAAATCCGCTCGATCCACGTATTTTGTATTTTGTTTTCTAAACAACAAATAACCTTATATTTCCTAGAACAAATAAAAAGAACAACGCTAAAATCGATTTCTTGTCAACTTGCCCGTGTTGCTTCGAAACTTGGCCAGAATATCCGAAATAAATAAAAAAAAAAGGTGCAACACAAGGACTTCCCAGAAGGTCACCCATCCTAGTACTGCTCTCGCCCAAGCACGGTTAACTGCAGAGTTCTGATGGGATCCGTTGCATTAGTGCTGGTATGATCGCACCTGTTAAATAATCCGTCGTAATTGAATATATGCGTTGCACTACAGAAAATACATAAAAAGAGACACTCCCGACTAATTGAAATCCGCTCGATCCACGTATTTTGTATTTTGTTTTCTAAACAACAAATAACCTTATATTTCCTAGAACAAATAAAAAGAACAACGCTAAAATCGATTTCTTGTCAACTTGCCCGTGTTGCTTCGAAACTTGGCTAGAATATCCGAAATAAATAAAAAAAAAGGTGCAACACGAGGACTTCCCAAGAGGTCACCCATCCTAGTACTGCTCTCGCCCAAGCACGCTTAACTGCGGAGTTTTGATGGGATCCGGTGCATTAGTGCTGGTATAATCGCACCTATTAAATAATGCGTCGTAATTGAATATATGCGTTGCACTACAGAAAATACATAAAAAGAGACACTCCCGACTAATTGAAATCCGCTCGATCCACGTATTTTGTATTTTGTTTTCTAAACAACAAATAACCTTATATTTCCTAGAACAAATAAAAAGAACAACGCTAAAATCGATTTCTTGTCAACTTGCCCGTGTTGCTTCGAAACTTGGCCATAATATCTGAAATAAATCAAAAAAAAAGGTGCAACACGAGGACTTCCAAGGACGTCACCCATCCTAGTACTACTCTCGCCCAAGAACGCTTAACTGCTAAGTTCTGATGGGATCCGATGCATTAGTGCTGGTATGATCGCACCTGTTAAATAATGCGTCGTAATTAAATATATGCGTTGCACTACAGAAAATACATAAAAAGAGACACTCCCGACTAATTGAAATCCGCTCGATCCACATATTTTGTATTTTGTTTTCTAAACAACAAATAACCTTATATTTCCTAGAACAAATAAAAAGAACAACGCTAAAATCGATTTCTTGTCAACTTGCCCGTCTTGCTTCGAAACTAGGCTAGAATATCCGAAATAAATAAAAAATAAAAGGTGCAACACGAGGACTTCCCAAGAGGTCACCAATCCTAGTACTACTCTCGCCCAAGCACGCTAAACTGCGGAGTTCTGATGGGATCCGGTGCATTAGTGCTGGTATGATCGCACCTGTTAAATAATGCGTCGTAATTGAATATATGCGTTGCACTACAGAAAATACATAAAAAGAGACACTCCCGACTAATTGAAATCCGCTCGATCCACGTATTTTGTATTTTGTTTTCTAAACAACAAATAACCTTATATTTCCTAGAACAAATAAAAAGAACAACGCTAAAATCGATTTCTTGTCAACTTGCCCGTGTTGCTTCGAAACTTGGCCAGAATATCCGAAATAAATAAAAAAAAAGGTGCAACACGAGGACTTCCCAAGAGGTCACCCATCCTAGTACTACTTTCGCCCAAGCACGCTTAGCTGCGGAGTTCTGATGGGATCCGGTGCATTAGTGCTGGTATGATCGCACCTGTTAAATAATCCGTCGTAATTGAATATATGCGTTGCACTACAGAAAATACATAAAAAGAGACACTCCCGACTAATTGAAATCCGCTCGATCCACGTATTTTGTATTTTGTTTTCTAAACAACAAATAACCTTATATTTCCTAGAACAAATAAAAAGAACAACGCTAAAATCGATTTCTTGTCAACTTGCCCGTGTTGCTTCGAAACTTGGCCAGAATATCCGAAATAAATAAAAAAAAAAAGGTGCAACACGAGGACTTCCCAAGAGGTGACCCATACTAGTACTACTCTCGCCCAAGCACGCTTAACTGCGGAGTTCTGATGTGATCCGGTGCATTAGTGCTGGTATGATCGCACCTGTTAAATAATGCGTCGTAATTGAATATATGCGTTGCACTACAGAAAATACATTAAAAAGAGACACTCCCGACTAATTGAAATCCGCTCGATCCACGTATTTTGTATTTTGTTTTCTAAACAACAAATAACCTTATATTTCCTAGAACAAATAAAAAGAACAACGCTAAAATCGATTTCTTGTCAACTTGCCCGTGTTGCTTCGAAACTTGGCCAGAATATCCGAAATAAATCAAAAAAACAGGTGCAACACGAGGACTTCCCAGGAGGTCACCCATCCTAGTACTACTCTCGCCCAAGCAAGCTTGACTGCGGAGTTCTGATGGGATCCAGTGCATTAGTGCTGGTATGATCGCATCTGTTAAATAATGCGTCGTAATTGAATATAAGCGTTGCACTACAGAAAATACATAAAAAGAGACACTCCCGACTAATTGAAATCCGCTCGATCCACGTATTTTGTATTTTGTTTTCTAAACAACAAATAACCTTATATTTCCTAGAACAAATAAAAAGAACAACGCTAAAATCGATTTCTTGTCAACTTGCCCGTGTTGCTTCGAAACTTGGCCAGAATATCCGAAATAAATAAAAAAAAAAGGTGCAACACGAGGACTTCCCAAGAGGTCACCCATCCTAGTGCTACTCTCGCCCAAGCACGCTTCACTACGGAGTTCTGATGGGATCCGGTGCATTAGTGCTGGTATGATCGCACCTGTTAAATAATCCGTCGTAATTGAATATATGCGTTGCACTACAGAAAATACATAAAAAGAGACACTCCCGACTAATTGAAATCCGTTCGATCCACGTATTTTGTATTTTGTTTTCTAAACAACAAATAACCTTATATTTCCTAGAACAAATAAAAAGAACATCGCTAAAATCGATTTCTTGTCAACTTGCCCGTGTTGCTTCGAAACTTGGCCAGAATATCCGAAATAAATAAAAAAAAATGGTGCAACACGAGGACTTCCCAAGAGGTCACCCATCCTAGTACTACTCTCGCCCAAGCACGCTTCACTACGGAGTTCTGATGGGATCCGGTGCATTAGTGCTGGTATGATCGCACCTGTTAAATAATGCGTCGTAATTGAATATATGCGTTGCACTACAGAAAATACATAAAAAGAGACACTCCCGACTAATTGAAATGCGCTCGATCCACGTATTTTGTATTTTGTTTTCTAAACAACAAATAACCTTATATTTCCTAGAACAAATAAAAAGAACAACGCTAAAATCGATTTCTT
>JBBPBQ010000424.1:0-10894 GCA_037974755.1 Cicer yamashitae | reverse complement strand
GATGCACAAGATTGGTTAAAAACCCTAATTGGATTAGAATAAGCCTAGGAAGGACGAAAATGACCTAAATGTTCCACCAATGACACAAAATCACATATTGGATGCACAAGATTGGTTAAAAACCCTAATTGGAATATAATAAGCCTAGGGAGGACGAAAATGACCTAAATGTTCAACCAATGACACAAAATGACAGAAAATCACATATTGGATGCACAAGATTGGTTAAAAACCCTAATTGGATTAGAATAAGCCTAGGGATGACGAAAATGATCTAAATGTTCAACAAATGACACAAAATGACACAAAATCACATATTGGATGCACAAGATTGGTTAAAATCCCTAATTGGATTAGAATAAGCCTAGGGAGGACAAAAATGACCTAAATATTCAACGAATGACACAAAATCACATATTGGACGCACAAGATTGGTTAAAAACGCTAATTGGATTAGAATAAGCCTAGGGAGGACGAAAATGACCTAAATGTTCAACCAATCACAAAATCACACATTGGATGCACAAGATTGGTTAAAAACCCTAATTGGATTAGAATAAGCCTAGGGAGGACTAAAATGACCTAAATCTTCAGCCAATGACACAAAATGACACAAAATTACATATTGGATGCACAAGATTGGTTCAAAACCCTAATTGGATTAGAATAAGTCTAGAGAGCACGAAAATGACCTAAATGTTCAACCAATGACACAAAATCAAATATTCGATACACATGATTGGTTAAAAACCCTAATTGGATTAGAATAAGCCTAGGGAGGACGAAAATGACCTAAATGTTCAACCAATGACAAAAAATCACATATTGGATGCACAAGATTGGTTAAAAACCCTAATTGGATTAGAATAAGCCTATGGAGGACGAAAATGACCTAAATGTTCAATCAATGACACAAAATCACATATTCGATGCACAAGATTGGTTAAAAACCCTAATTGGATTATAATAAGCCTAGGGAGGACGAAAATGACCTAAATGTTCAACCAATGACACAAAATCACATATTGGATGCACAAGATTGGTTAAAAACCCTAATTGGAATAGAATAAGCCTAGGGAGGACGAAAATGACCTAAATGTTCAACAAATGACACAAAATGACAGAAAATCACATATTGGATGCACAAGATTGGTTAAAAACCCTAATTGAATTATAATAAGCCTAGGGAGGACGAAAATGACCTAAATGTTCAACCAATGACACAAAATCACATATTGGATGCACATGATTGGTTAAAAACCCTAATTGGATTAGAATAAGCCTAGGGAGGACGAAAATGATCTAAATGTTCAACAAATGACACAAAATGACACAAAATCACATATTGGATGCACAAGATTGGTTAAAAACCCTAATTGGATTAGAATAAGCCTAGGGAGGACAAAAATGACCTAAATATTCAACCAATGACACAAAATCACATATTGGACGCACAAGATTGGTTAAAAACGCTAATTGGATTAGAATAAGCCTAGGGAGGACGAAAATGTCCTAAATTTTCAACCAATGACACAAAATCATATATTGGATGCACAAGATTGGTTAAAAACCCTAATTGGATTAGAATAAGCCTAGCGAGGACGAAAATGACCTAAATTTTCAATGAATGACACAAAATGACACAAAATCACATATTGGATGCACAAGATTGATTAAAAATCCTAATTGGATTAGAATAAGCCTAGGGAGGACGAAAATGACCTAAATGTTCAACCAATGACACAAAATCACATATTGGATGCATAAGATTGGTTAAAAACCCTAATTGGATTAGAATAAGCCTAGGGAGGACGAAAATGACCTAAATGTGCAACCAATGACACAAAATCACATATTGGATGCACAAGATTGGTTAAAAACCCTAATTGGATTAGAATAAGCCTAGGAAGGACGAAAATGACCTAAATGTTCAACCAATGACACAAAATCACATATTGGATGCACAAGATTGGTTAAAAACCCTAATTGGAATATAATAAGCCTAGGGAGGACGAAAATGACCTAAATGTTCAACCAATGACACAAAATGACAGAAAATCACATATTGGATGCACAAGATTGGTTAAAAACCCTAATTGGATTAGAATAAGCCTAGGGATGACGAAAATGATCTAAATGTTCAACAAATGACACAAAATGACACAAAATCACATATTGGATGCACAAGATTGGTTAAAATCCCTAATTGGATTAGAATAAGCCTAGGGAGGACAAAAATGACCTAAATATTCAACCAATGACACAAAATCACATATTGGACGCACAAGATTGGTTAAAAACGCTAATTGGATTAGAATAAGCCTAGGGAGGACGAAAATGACCTAAATGTTCAACCAATCACAAAATCACACATTGGATGCACAAGATTGGTTAAAAACCCTAATTGGATTAGAATAAGCCTAGGGAGGACTAAAATGACCTAAATCTTCAGCCAATGACACAAAATGACACAAAATTACATATTGGATGCACAAGATTGGTTCAAAACCCTAATTGGATTAGAATAAGTCTAGAGAGCACGAAAATGACCTAAATGTTCAACCAATGACACAAAATCACATATTCGATACACATGATTGGTTAAAAACCCTAATTGGATTAGAATAAGCCTAGGGAGGACGAAAATGACCTAAATGTTCAACCAATGACAAAAAATCACATATTGGATGCACAAGATTGGTTAAAAACCCTAATTGGATTAGAATAAGCCAATGGAGGACGAAAATGACCTAAATGTTCAATCAATGACACAAAATCACATATTGGATGCACAAGATTGGTTAAAAACCCTAATTGGATTATAATAAGCCTAGGGAGGACGAAAATGACCTAAATGTTCAACCAATGACAAAAAATCACATATTGGATGCACAAGATTGGTTAAAAACCCTAATTGGATTAGAATAAGCCTATGGAGGACGAAAATGACCTAAATGTTCAACCAATGACACAAAATCACATATTGGATGCACAAGATTGGTTAAAAACCCTAATTGGATTAGAATAAGCATTGGGAGGACGAAAATGACCTAAATGTTCAACCAATGACACAAAATCACATATTGGATGCACAAGATTGGTTAAAAACCCTAATTGGATTAGAATAAGCCTAGGGAGGACGAAAATGACCTAAATGTTCAATCGATGACACAAAATGACACAAAATCACATATTGGATGCACAAGATTGGTTAAAAACCCTAATTGGATTAGAATAAGCCTAGGGAGGACGAAAATGACCTAAATGTTCAACCAATGACACAAAATCACATAGTGGATGCACAAGATTGGTTAAAAACCATAATTGGATTAGAATAAGCCTAGGGAGGACGAAAATGACCTAAATGTTCAACCAATGACACAAAATGTCACAAAATCACATATTGGATGCACAAGATTGGTTAAAAACCCTAATTGGATTAGAATAAGCCTAGGGAGGACGAAAATGACCTAAATGTTCAACCAATGACACAAAATGATACAAAATCACATATTGGATGCACAAGATTGGTTAAAAACCCTAATTGGATTAGAATAAGCCTAGGGAGGACGAAAATGACCTAAATGTTCAACCAATGACACAAAATGGCACAAAATAACATATTGGATGCACAAGATTGGTTAAAAACCCTAATTGGATTAGAATAAGCCTAGGGAGGACGAAAATGACCTAAATGTTCAACCAATGACACAAAATGACACAAAATCACATATTGGATGCACAAGATTGGTTAAAAACCCTAATTGGATTAGAATAAGCCTTGGGAGGACGAACATGACCTAAATGTTCAACCAATGATACAAAATGACACAAAATCACATATTGGATGCACAAGATTGGTTAAAAACCCTAATTGGATTAGAATAAGCCTAGGGAGGACGAAAATGACCTAAATGTTCAACCAATGATACAAAATGACACAAAATCACATATTGGATGCACAAGATTGGTTAAAAACCCTAATTGGATTAGAATAAGCCTAGGGAGGCTGAAAATGACCTAAATGTTCATCCAATGACACAAAATCAAATATTGGATGCACAAGATTGGTTAAAAACCCTAATTGGATTAGAATAAGCCTAAGGAGGACGAAAATGACTTAAATGTTCAACCAATGACACAAAATGACACAAAATCACATATTGGATGCACAAGATTGGTTAAAAACCCTAATTGGATTAGAATAAGCCTAGGGAGAACGAAAATGACCTAAATGTTCAACCAATGACACAAAATCACATATTGGATGCCCAAGATTGGTTAAAAACCCTAATTGGATTAGAATAAGCCTAGGGAGGACGAAAATGACCTAAATGTTCAACCAATGACACAAAATGATACAAAATCACATATTGGATGCACAAGATTGGTTAAAAACCCTAATTGGATTAGAATAAGCCTAGGGAGGACAAAAATGACCTAAATGTTCAACCAATGACACATAACACAAAATCACATATTGGATGCACAAGATTGGTTAAAAACCCTAATTGGAATATAATAAGCCTAGGGAGGACGAAAATGACCTAAATGTTCAACCAATGACACAAAATGACAGAAAATCACATATTGGATGCACAAGATTGGTTAAAAACCCTAATTGGATTAGAATAAGCCTAGGGAGGACGAAAATGATCTAAATGTTCAACAAATGACACAGAATGACACAAAATCACATATTGGATGCACAAGATTGGTTAAAAACCCTAATTGGATTAGAATAAGCCTAGGGAGGACAAAAATGACCTAAATATTCAACCAATGACACAAAATCACATATTGGACGCACAAGATTGGTTAAAAACGCTAATTGGATTAGAATAAGCCTAGGGAGGACGAAAAGGACCTAAATGTTCAACCAATGACACAAAATCACAATTTGGTTGCACAAGATTGGTTAAAAACCCTAATTGGATTAGAATAAGGCTAGGGAGGACAAAAATGACCTAAATGTTCAACCAATCACAAAATCACATATTGGATGCACAAGATTGGTTAAAAACCCTAATTGGATTAGAATAAGCCTAGGGAGGACAAAAATGACCTAAATATTCAACCAATGACACAAAATCACATATTGGACGCACAAGATTGGTTAAAAACGCTAATTGGATTAGAATAAGCCTAGGAAGGACGAAAATGACCTAAATGTTCCACCAATGACACAAAATCACATATTGGATGCACAAGATTGGTTAAAAACCCTAATTGGAATATAATAAGCCTAGGGAGGACGAAAATGACCTAAATGTTCAACCAATGACACAAAATGACAGAAAATCACATATTGGATGCACAAGATTGGTTAAAAACCCTAATTGGATTAGAATAAGCCTAGGGATGACGAAAATGATCTAAATGTTCAACAAATGACACAAAATGACACAAAATCACATATTGGATGCACAAGATTGGTTAAAATCCCTAATTGGATTAGAATAAGCCTAGGGAGGACAAAAATGACCTAAATATTCAACCAATGACACAAAATCACATATTGGACGCACAAGATTGGTTAAAAACGCTAATTGGATTAGAATAAGCCTAGGGAGGACGAAAATGACCTAAATGTTCAACCAATCACAAAATCACACATTGGATGCACAAGATTGGTTAAAAACCCTAATTGGATTAGAATAAGCCTAGGGAGGACTAAAATGACCTAAATCTTCAGCCAATGACACAAAATGACACAAAATTACATATTGGATGCACAAGATTGGTTCAAAACCCTAATTGGATTAGAATAAGTCTAGAGAGCACGAAAATGACCTAAATGTTCAACCAATGACACAAAATCACATATTCGATACACATGATTGGTTAAAAACCCTAATTGGATTAGAATAAGCCTAGGGAGGACGAAAATGACCTAAATGTTCAACCAATGACAAAAAATCACATATTGGATGCACAAGATTGGTTAAAAACCCTAATTGGATTAGAATAAGCCTATGGAGGACGAAAATGACCTAAATGTTCAATCAATGACACAAAATCACATATTCGATGCACAAGATTGGTTAAAAACCCTAATTGGATTATAATAAGCCTAGGGAGGACGAAAATGACCTAAATGTTCAACCAATGACACAAAATCACATATTGGATGCACAAGATTGGTTAAAAACCCTAATTGGAATAGAATAAGCCTAGGGAGGACGAAAATGACCTAAATGTTCAACAAATGACACAAAATGACAGAAAATCACATATTGGATGCACAAGATTGGTTAAAAACCCTAATTGAATTATAATAAGCCTAGGGAGGACGAAAATGACCTAAATGTTCAACCAATGACACAAAATCACATATTGGATGCACATGATTGGTTAAAAACCCTAATTGGATTAGAATAAGCCTAGGGAGGACGAAAATGATCTAAATGTTCAACAAATGACACAAAATGACACAAAATCACATATTGGATGCACAAGATTGGTTAAAAACCCTAATTGGATTAGAATAAGCCTAGGGAGGACAAAAATGACCTAAATATTCAACCAATGACACAAAATCACATATTGGACGCACAAGATTGGTTAAAAACGCTAATTGGATTAGAATAAGCCTAGGGAGGACGAAAATGTCCTAAATTTTCAACCAATGACACAAAATCATATATTGGATGCACAAGATTGGTTAAAAACCCTAATTGGATTAGAATAAGCCTAGCGAGGACGAAAATGACCTAAATTTTCAATGAATGACACAAAATGACACAAAATCACATATTGGATGCACAAGATTGATTAAAAATCCTAATTGGATTAGAATAAGCCTAGGG
Organism: Cicer yamashitae; assembly: GCA_037974755.1. Taxonomy (NCBI): domain Eukaryota; kingdom Viridiplantae; phylum Streptophyta; class Magnoliopsida; order Fabales; family Fabaceae; genus Cicer; species Cicer yamashitae. The sequence continues at coordinate 4,085 of JBBPBQ010000424.1, read as the reverse complement.
AGGACGAAAATGACCTAAATGTTCAACCAATGACACAAAATCACATATTGGATGCATAAGATTGGTTAAAAACCCTAATTGGATTAGAATAAGCCTAGGGAGGACGAAAATGACCTAAATGTGCAACCAATGACACAAAATCACATATTGGATGCACAAGATTGGTTAAAAACCCAAATTGGATTAGAATAAGCCTAGGGAGGACGAAAATGACCTAAATGTTCAACCAATGACACAAAATCACATATTGGATGCACAAGATTGGTTAAAAACCCTAATTGGAAAATAATAAGCCTAGGGAGGACGAAAATGACCTAATTGTTCAACCAATGACACAAAATGACAGAAAATCACATATTGGATGCACAAGATTGGTTAAAAACCCTAATTGGATTAGAATAAGCCTAGGGAGGACGAAAATGATCTAAATGTTCAACAAATGACACAGAATGACACAAAATCACATATTGGATGCACAAGATTGGTTAAAAACCCTAATTGGATTAGAATAAGCCTAGGGAGGACAAAAATGACCTAAATATTCAACCAATGACACAAAATCACATATTGGACGCACAAGATTGGTTAAAAACGCTAATTGGATTAGAATAAGCCTAGGGAGGACAAAAATGACCTAAATGTTCAACCAATGACACATAACACAAAATCACATATTGGATGCACAAGATTGGTTAAAAACCCTAATTGGATTAGAATAAGCCTAGGGAGGACAAAAATGACCTAAATATTCAACCAATGACACAAAATCACATATTGGACGCACAAGATTGGTTAAAAACGCTAATTGGATTAGAATAAGCCTAGGGAGGACGAAAATGTCCTAAATTTTCAACCAATGACACAAAATCACATATTGGATGCACAAGATTGGTTAAAAACCCTAATTGGATTAGAATAAGCCTAGTGAGGACGAAAATGACCTAAATTTTCAATGAATGACACAAAATGACACAAAATCACATATTGGATGCACAAGATTGATTAAAAATCCTAATTGGATTAGAATAAGCCTAGGGAGGACAAAAATGACCTAAATGTTCAACCAATGACACATAACACAAAATCACATATTGGATGCACAAGATTGGTTAAAAACCCTAATTGGATTATAATAAGCCTAGGGAGGACGAAAATGACCTAAATGTTCAACCAATGACACAAAATCACATATTGGACGCACAAGATTGGTTAAAAACGCTAATTGGATTAGAATAAGCCTAGGGAGGACGAAAATGTCCTAAATGTTCAACCAATCACAAAATCACATATTGGATGAACAAGATTGGTTAAAAACCCTAATTGGATTAGAATAAGCCTAGGGAGGACGAAAATGACCTAAATGTTCAACCGATGACAAAAAATGACACAAAATCACATATTGGATGCACAAGATTGGTTAAAAACCCTAATTGGATTAGAATAAGCCTAGGGAGGACGAAAATGATCTAAATGTTCAACAAATGACACAAAATAACACAAAATCACATATTGGATGCACAAGATTGGTTAAAAACCCTAATTGGATTAGAATAAGCCTAGGGAGGACAAAAATGACCTAAATATTCAACCAATGACACAAAATCACATATTGGACGCACAAGATTGGTTAAAAACACTAATTGGATTAGAATAAGCCTAGGGAGGACGAAAATGTCCTAAATGTTCAACCAATCACAAAATCACATATTGGATGAACAAGATTGGTTAAAAACCCTAATTGGATTAGAATAAGCCTAGGGAGGACGAAAATGACCTAAATGTTCAACCGATGACAAAAAATGACACAAAATCACATATTGGATGCACAAGATTGGTTAAAAATCCTAATTGGATTAGAATAAGCCTAGGGAGGACGAAAATGACCTAAATGTTCAACCAATAACACAAAATCACATATTGGATGCACAAGATTGGTTAAAAACCCTATATGGATTAGAATAAGCCTAGGGAGGACGAAAATGACCTAAATGTTCAACCAATGACACAAAATGATACAAAATCACATATTGGATGCACAAGATTGGTTAAAAACCCTAATTGGATTAGAATAAGCCTAGGGAGCACGAAAATGACCTAAATGTTCAACCAATGACACAAAATCACATATTGGATGCACAAGATTGGTTAAAAACCCTAATTGGATTATAATAAGCCTAGGGATGACGAAAATGACCTAAATGTTCAACCAATGACACAAAATCACATATTGGATGCACAAGATTGGTTAAAAACCCTAATTGGAATAGAATAAGCCTAGGGAGGACGAAAATGACCTAAATGTTCAACAAATGACACAAAATGACAGAAAATCACATATTGGATGCACAAGATTGGTTAAAAACCCTAATTGGATTATAATAAGCCTAGGGAGGACGAAAATGACCTAAATGTTCAACCAATGACACAAGATCACATATTGGATGCACATGATTGGTTAAAAACCCTAATTGGATTAGAATAAGCCTAGGGAGGACGAAAATGACCTAAATGTTCAACCAATGACACAAAATGATACAAAATCACATATTGGATGCACAAGATTGGTTAAAAACCCTAATTGGATTAGAATAAGCCTAGCGAGGACGAAAATGACCTAATTGGATTACCAATGACACAAAATCACTTATTATATGCACAAGATTGGTTAAAAACCCTAATTAGAATAGAATAAGCCTAGGGAGGACGAAAATGACCTAAATGTTCAACCAATGACATAAAATGTCACAAAATCACATATTGGATGCACAAGATTGGTTAAAAACCCTAAAACCCTAATTGGATTAGAATAAGCCTAGAGAGGACGAAAATGACCTAAATGTTCAACCAATGACACAAAATCACATATTGGATGCACAAGATTGGTTAAAAACCCTAATTGGATTAGAATAAGCCTAGGGAGGAAGAAAATGACCTAAATGTTCAACCAATGACACAAACTGACACAAAATCACATCTTGGATGCACAACATTGGTTAAAAACCCTAATTGGATTAGAATAAGCCTAGGGAGGACGAAAATGACCTAAATGTTCAACCAATGACACAAAATGATACAAAATCACATATTGGATGCACAAGATTGGTTAAAAACCCTAATTGGATTAGAATAAGCCTAGGGAGGACAAAAATGACCTAAATATTCAACCAATGACACAAAATCACATATTGGACGCACAAGATTGGTTAAAAACGCTAATTGGATTAGAATAAGCCTAGGGAGGACGAAAATGACCTAAATGTTCAACCAATCACAAAATCACATATTGGATGCACAAGATTGGTTAAAAACCCTAATTGGATTAGAATAAGCCTAGGGAGGACAAAAATGACCTAAATGTTCAACCAATGACACAATGACACAAAATCACATATTGGATGCACAAGATTGGTTAAAAACCCTAATTGGATTAGAATAAGCCTAGGGAGGACGAAAATGACCTAAATGTTCAACCAATGACACAAAATGATACAAAATCACATATTAGATGCACAAGATTGGTTAAAAACCCTAATTGGATTAGAATAACCCTAGGAAGGACGAAAATGACCTAAATGTTCCACCAATGACACAAAATCACATATTGGATGCACAAGATTGGTTAAAAACCCTAATTGGAATATAATAAGCCTAGGGAGGACGAAAATGACCTAAATGTTCAACCAATGACACAAAATGACAGAAAATCACATATTGGATGCACAAGATTGGTTAAAAACCCTAATTGGATTAGAATAAGCCTAGGGATGACGAAAATGATCTAAATGTTCAACAAATGACACAAAATGACACAAAATCACATATTGGATGCACAAGATTGGTTAAAAACCCTAATTGGATTAGAATAAGCCTAGGGAGGACAAAAATGAACTAAATATTCAACCAATGACACAAAATCACATATTGGACGCACAAGATTGGTTAAAAACGCTAATTGGATTAGAATAAGCCTAGGGAGGACGAAAATGTCCTAAATGTTCAACCAATCACAAAATCACATATTGGATGAACAAGATTGGTTAAAAACCCTAATTGGATTAGAATAAGCCTAGGGAGGACGAAAATGA
>JBBPBQ010000423.1:0-10894 GCA_037974755.1 Cicer yamashitae | reverse complement strand
ATTTCAATTAGTCGGGAGTGTCTCTTTTTATGTATGTTCTGTAGTGCAACGCATATATTCAATTACGACGCATTATTTAACAGGTGCGATCATACCAGCACTAATGCCTCGGATCCCATCAGAACTCTGCAGTCAAGCGTGCTTGGGGGAGAGTAGTACTAGGATGGGTGACCTCCTGGGAAGTCCTCGTGTTCCACCTTTATTTTTTATTTATTTCGGATATTCTGGCCAAGTTTCGAAGCACCACGGGCACGTTGACAAGAAATAGATTTTAGCGTTGTTCTTTTTATTTGTTCTAGGAAATATAAGGTTATTTGTTGTTTAGAAAACAAAATACGTGGATCGAGCGGATTTCAATTAGTCGGGAGTGTCTCTTTTTATGTATGTTCTGTAGTGCAACGCATATATTCAATTACGACGCATTATTTAACAGGTTTGATCATACCAGCACTAATGCATCGGATCCCATCAGAACTCTGCAGTCAAGCGTGGTTGGGGGAGAGTAGTACTAGGATGGGTGACCTCCTGGGAAGTCCTCGTGTTGCACCTTTATTTTTTATTTATTTCGGATATTCTGGCCAAGTTTCGAAGCACCACGGGCAAGTTGACAAGAAATCGATTTTAGTGTTGTTCTTTTTATTTGTTCTAGGAAATATAAGGTTATTTGTTGTTTAGAAAACAAAATACGTGGATCGAGCGGATTTCAATTAGTCGGGAGTGTCTCTTTTTATGTATGTTCTGTAGTGCAACGCATATATTCAATTACAACGCATTATTTAACAGGTGCGATCATACCAGCACTAATGCATCGGATCCCATCAGAACTCTGCAGTCAAGCGTGCTTGGGGGAGAGTAGTACTAGGATGGGTGACCTCCTGGGAAGTCCTCGTGTTGCACCTTTTTTTTTTATTTATTTCGGATATTCTGGCCAAGTTTCGAAGCACCACGGGCAAGTTGACAAGAAATCGATTTTAGCGTTGTTCTTTTTATTTGTTCTAGGAAATATAAGGTTATTTGTTGTTTAGAATACAAAATACGTGGATCGAGCGGATTTCAATTAGTCGGGAGTGTCTCTTTTTATGTATGTTCTGTAGTGCAACGCATATATTCAATTACGACGCATTATTTAACAGGTGCGATCATACCAGCACTAATGCATCGTATCCCATCAGAACTCTGCAGTCAAGCGTGCTTGGGGGAGAGTAGTACTAGGATGGGTGACCTCCTGGGAAGTCCTCGTGTTGCACCTTTATTTTTTATTTATTTCGGATATTCTGGCCAAGTTTCGAAGCACCACGGGCACGTTGACAAGAAATCGATTTTAGCGTTGTTCATTTTATTTGTTCTAGGAAATATAAGGTTATTTGTTGTTTAGAAAACAAAATACGTGGATCGAGCGGATTTCAATTAGTCGGGAGTGTCTCTTTTTATGTATGTTCTGTAGTGCAACGCATATATTCAATTACGACGCATTATTTAACAGGTGCGATCATACCAGCACTAATGCATCGGATCCCATCAGAACTCTGCAGTTAAGCGTGCTTGGGCGAGAGTAGTACTAGGATGGGTTACCTCTTGGGAAGTCCTCGTGTTGCACTTTTTTTTTTTGATTTATTTCGGATATTCTAGCCAAGTTTCGAAGCAACACGGGCAAGTTGACAAGAAATCGATATTAGCGTTGTTCTTTTTATTTGTTCTAGGAAATATAAGGTTATTTGTTGTTTAGAAAACAAAATACGTGGATCGAGCGGATTTCAATTAGTCGGGAGTGTCTCTTTTTATGTATTTTCTGTAGTGCAACGCATATATTCAATTACGATGCATTATTTAACAAGTGCGATCATACCAGCACTAATCCATCGGATCCCATCAGAAATCCGCAGTAAACCGTGCTTGGGCGAGAGTAGTACTTGGATGGGTGACCTCCTGGGAAGTCCTCGTGTTGCACCTTTTTTTTTAATTTATTTCAGATATTCTGGCCAAGTTTCGAAGCAACACGGACAAGTTGACAAGAAATCGATTTTAGCGTTGTTCTTTTTATTTGTTCTAGGAAATATAAGGTTATTTGTTTTTTAGAAAACAAAATACAAAATACGTGGATCGAGCGGATTTCAATTAGTCGGGAGTGTCTCTTTTTATGTATTTTCTGTAGTGCAACGCATATATTCAATTACGATGCATTATTTAACAGGTGCGATCATACCAGCACTAATCCATCGGATCCCATCAGAACTCCGCAGTAAAGCGTGCTTGGGCGAGAGTAGTACTAGGATGGGTGTCCTCCTAGGAAATCCTTGTGTTGCACCTTTTTTTTTTGATTTATTTCAGATATTCTGGCCAAGTTTCGAAGCAACACGGGCAAATTGACAAGAAATCGATTTTAGCATTGTTCTTTTTATTTGTTCTAGGAAATATAAGGTTATTTGTTTTTTAGAAAACAAAATACAAAATACTTGGATCGAGCGGATTTCAATTAGTCGGGAGTCTCTTTTTATGTATTTTCTGTAGTGCAACGGATATATTCAATTACGACGCATTATTAAACAAGTGCGATCATACCAGCACTAATGCATCGGATCCCATCAGAACTCTGCAGTCAAGCGTGCTTGGGGGAGATTAGTACTAGGATGGGTGACCTCCTGGGAAGTCCTCGTGTTGAACCTTTTTTTTTTATTTATTTCGGATATTCTGGACAAGTTTCGAAACAACACGGGAAAGTTGACAAGAAATCGATTTTAGCGTTGTTCTTTTTATTTGTTCTAGGAAATATAAGGTTATTTGTTGTTTAGAAAACAAAATACAAAATACGTGGATCGAGCGGATTTCAATTAGTCGGGAGTGTCTCTTTTTATGTATTTTCTGTAGTGCAACGCATATATTCAATTACGATTCATTATTTAACAGGTGCGATCATACCAGCACTAATGCACCGGATCCCATCAGAACTCCGCAGCTAAGCGTGCTTGGGCGAGAGTAGTACTAGGATGGGTGACCTGTTGGGAAGTCCTCGTGTTGCACCTTTTTTTTTTATTTATTTCGGATATTCTAGCCAAGTTTCGAAGCAACACGGGCAAGTTGACAAGAAATCGATTTTAGCGTTGTTCTTTTTATTTGTTCTAGGAAATATAAGGTTATTTGTTGTTTAGAAAACAAAATACGTGGATCGAGCGGATTTCAATTAGTCGGGAGTGTCTCTTTTTATGTATTTTCTGTAGTGCAACGCATATATTCAATTACGACGCATTATTTAACAGGTGCGATCATTCCAGCACTAATGCACCGGATCCCATCAGAACTCCGCAGTAAAGCGTGCCTGTGCGAGAGTAGTACTAGAATGGGTGACCTCCTGGGAAGTCCTCGTGTTGCACCTTTTTTTTTGATTTATTTCGGATATTCTGGCCAAGTTTCGAAGCAACACGGACAAGTTGACAAGAAATCGATTTTAGCGTTGTTCTTTTTATTTGTTCTAGGAAATATAAGGTTATTTGTTTTTTAGAAAACAAAATACAAAATACGTGGATCGAGCGGATTTCAATTAGTCGGGAGTGTCTCTTTTTATGTATTTTCTGTAGTGCAACACATATATTCAATTACGACGCATTATTTAACAGGTGCGATCATACCAGCACTAATGCATCGGATCCCATCAGAACACTGCATTCAAGCGTGCTTGGGGGAGAGTAGTACTAGGATGGGTGACCTCCTGGGAAGTCCTCGTGTTGCACCTTTTTTTTTTATTTATTTCGGATATTCTGGCCAAGTTTCGAAGCACCACGGGCAAGTTGACAAGAAATCGATTTTAGCGTTGTTCTTTTTATTTGTTCTAGGAAATATAAGGTTATTTGTTGTTTAGAAAACAAAATATGTGGATCGAGCGGATTTCAATTAGTCGGGAGTGTCTCTTTTTATGTATGTTCTGTAGTGCAACGCATATATTCAATTACGACGCATTATTTAACAGGTGCGATCATACCAGCACTAATGCATCGGATTCCATCAGAACTCTGCAGTCAAGCGTGCTTGGGGGAGAGTAGTACTAGGATGGGTGACCTCCTGGGAAGTCCTCGTGTTGCACCTTTATTTTTTATTTATTTCGGATATTCTGGCCAAGTTTCGAAGCACCACGGGCAAGTTGACAAGAAATCGATTTTAGCGTTGTTCTTTTTATTTGTTCTAGGAAATATAAGGTTATTTGTTGTTTAGAAAACAAAATACGTGGATCGAGCGGATTTCAATTAGTCGTGAGTGTCTCTTTTTATGTATGTTCTGTAGTGCAACGCATATATTCAATTACGACGCATTATTTAACAGGTGCGATCATACCAGCACTTATGCCTCGGATCCCATCAGAACTCTGCAGTCAAGCGTGCTTGGGGGAGAGTAGTACTAGGATGGGTGACCTCCTGGGAAGTCCTCGTGTTGCACCTTTATTTTTTATTTATTTCGGATATTCTGGCCAAGTTTCGAAGCACCACGGGCAAGTTGACAAGAAATCGATTTTAGCGTTGTTCTTTTTATTTGTTCTAGGAAATATAAGGTTATTTGTTGTTTAGAAAACAAAATACGTGGATCGAGCGGATTTCAATTAGTCGGGAGTGTCTCTTTTTATGTATGTTCTGTAGTGCAACGCATATATTCAATTACGACGCATTGTTTAACAGGTGCGATCATACCAGCACTAATGCCTCGGATCCCATCAGAACTCTGCAGTCAAGCGTGCTTGGGGGAGAGTAGTACTAGGATGGGTGACCTCCTGGGAAGTCCTCGTGTTGCACCTTTATTTTTTATTTATTTCGGATATTCTGGCCAAGTTTCGAAGCACCACGGGCACGTTGACAAGAAATCGATTTTAGCGTTGTTCTTTTTATTTGTTCTAGGAAATATAAGGTTATTTGTTGTTTAGAAAACAAAATACGTGGATCGAGCGGATTTCAATTAGTCGGGAGTGTCTCTTTTTATGTATGTTCTGTAGTGCAACGCATATATTCAATTACGACGCATTATTTAACAGGTGCGATCATACCAGCACTAATGCACCGGATCCCATCAAAACTCCGCAGTTAAGCGTGCTTGGGCGAGAGTAGTACTAGAATGGGTGACCTCCTTGGAAGTCCTCGTGTTGCACCTTTTTTTTTGATTTATTTCGGATATTCTGGCCAAGTTTCGAAGCAACACGGGCAAGTTGACAAGAAATCGATTTTAGCGTTGTTCTTTTTATTTGTTCTAGGAAATATAAGGTTATTTGTTTTTTAGAAAACAAAATACATAATACGTGGATCGAGCGGATTTCAATTAGTCGGGAGTGTCTCTTTTTATGTATTTTCTGTAGTGCAACACATATATTCAATTACGACGCATTATTTAACAGGTGCGATCATACCAGCACTAATGCATCGGATCCCATCAGAACTCTGCAGTCAAGCGTGCTTGGGGGAGAGTAGTACTAGGATGGGTGACCTCCTGGGAAGTCCTCGTGTTGCACCTTTTTTTTTTATTTATTTCGGATATTCTGGCCATGTTTCGAAGCACCACGGGCAAGTTGACAAGAAATCGATTTTAGCGTTGTTCTTTTTATTTGTTCTAGGAAATATAAGGTTATTTGTTGTTTAGAAAACAAAATACGTGGATCGAGCGGATTTCAATTAGTCGGGAGTGTCTCTTTTTATGTATGTTCTGTAGTGCAACGCATATATTCAATTACGACGCATTATTTAACAGGTGCGATCATACCAGCACTAATGCATCGGATCCCATCAGAACTCTGCAGTCAAGCGTGCTTGGGGGAGAGTAGTACTAGGATGGGTGACCTCTTGGGAAGTCCTCGTGTTGCACCTTTTTTTTTTGATTTATTTCGGATATTCTGGCCAAGTTTCGAAGCAACACGGACAAGTTGACAAGAAATCGATTTTAGCGTTGTTCTTTTTATTTGTTCTAGGAAATATAAGGTTATTTGTTTTTTAGAAAACAAAATACAAAATACGTGGATCGAGCGGATTTCAATTAGTCGGGAGTGTCTCTTTTTATGTATTTTCTGTAGTGCAACGCATATATTCAATTACGACGGATTATTTAACAGGTGCGATCATACCAGCACTAATGCACCGGATCCCATCAGAACTCCGCAGTTAAGCGTGCTTGGGCGAGAGCAGTACTAGGATGGGTGTTCTCTTGGGAAGTCCTCGTGTTGCACCTTTTTTTTTTTTATTTATTTCAGATATTCTGGCCAAGTTTCGAAGCAACACGGGCAAGTTGACAAGAAATCGATGTTAGCGTTGTTCTTTTTATTTGTTCTAGGAAATATAAGGTTATTTGTTGTTTAGAAAACAAAATACAAAATACGTGGATCGAGCGGATTTCAATTAGTCGGGAGCGTCTCTTTTTATGTATTTTCTGTAGTGCAACGCATATATTCAATTACGACGCATTATTTAACAGGTGCGATCATACCAGCACTAATGCACCGGATCCCATCAGAACTCCGCAGCTAAGCGTGCTTGGGCGAGAGCAGTATTAGGATGGGTGACCTCTTGGGAAGTCCTCGTGTTGCACCTTTTTTTTTGATTTATTTCGGATATTCTGGCCAAGTTTCGAAGCAACACGGGCAAGTTGACAAGAAATCGATTTTAGCGTTGTTCTTTTTATTTGTTCTAGGAAATATAAGGTTATTTGTTGTTTAGAAAACATAATACAAAATGTGAGGATCGAGCGGATTTCAATTAGTCGGGAGTGTCTCTTTTTATGTATTTTCTGTAGTGCAACGCATATATTCAATTACGACGCATTATTTAACAGGTGCGATCATACCAGCACTAATGCACCGGATCCCATTAGAACTCCGTAGTTAAGCGTGCTTGGGCGAGAGTAGTAATAGGATGGGTGACCTCCTTGGAAGTCCTCGTGTTGCACCTTTTTTTTTTGATTTATTTCGGATATTCTGGCCAAGTTTCGAAGCAACACGGGCAAGTTGACAAGAAATCGATTTTAGTGTTGTTCTTTTTATTTGTTCCAGGAAATATAAGGTTATTTGTTGTTTAGAAAACAAAATACAAAATACGTGGATCGAGCGGATTTCAATTAGTCGGGAGTGTCTCTTTTTATGTATTTTCTGTAGTGCAACGCATATATTCAATTACGACGCATTATTTAACAGGTGCGATCATACCAGCACTAATGCACCGGATCCCATCAGAACTCCGCAGTAAAGCACGCTTGGGCGAGAGTGGTACTAGGATGGGTGACCTCCTGGGAAGTCCCCGTGTTGCACCTTTTTTTTTTATTTATTTCGGATATTCTGCCCAAGTTTCGAAGCAACACGGGCAAGTTGACAAGAAATCGATTTTAGCGTTGTTCTTTTTATTTGTTCTAGGAAATATAAGGTTATTTGTTGTTTAGAAAACAAAATACAAAATACGTGGATCGAGCGGATTTCAATTAGTCGGGAGTGTCTCTTTTTATATATTTTCTGTAGTGCAACGCATATATTCAATTACGACGGATTATTTAACAGGTGCTATCATACCAGCACTAATGCACCGGATCCCATCAGAACTCCGCAGCTAAGCGTGCTTGGGCGAGAGCAGTATTAGGATGGGTGACCTCTTGGGAAGTCCTCGTGTTGCACCTTTTTTTTTGATTTATTTCGGATATTCTGGCCAAGTTTCGAAGCAACACGGGCAAGTTGACAAGAAATCGATTTTAGCGTTGTTCTTTTTATTTGTTCTAGGAAATATAAGGTTATTTGTTGTTTAGAAAACAAAATACAAAATACGTGGATCGAGCGGATTTCAATTAGTCGGGAGTGTCTCTTTTTATGTATTTTCTGTAGTGCAACACATTTATTCAATTACGACGCATTATTTAACAGGTGCGATCATACCAGCACTAATGCACCGGATCCCATCAGAACTCCGCAGTAAAGCACGCTTGGGCGAGAGTGGTACTAGGATGGGTGACCTCCTGGGAAGTCCCCGTGTTGCACCTTTTTTTTTGATTTATTTCAGATATTCTGGCCAAGTTTGGAAGCAACACGTGCAAGTTGACAAGAAATCGATTTTAGCGTTGTTCTTTTTATTTGTTCTAGGAAATATAAGGTTATTTGTTGTTTAGAAAACAAAATACAAAATACGTGGATCGAGCGGATTTCAATTAGTCGGGAGTGTCTCTTTTTATGTATTTTCTGTAGTGCAACGCATATATTCAATTACGACGCATTATTTAACAGGTGCGATCATACCAGCACTAATGCACCGGATCCCATCAGAACTCCGCAGTAAAGCACGCTTGGGCGAGAGTGGTACTAGGATGGGTGACCTCCTGGGAAGTCCCCGTGTTGCACCTTTTTTTTTGATTTATTTCAGATATTCTGGCCAAGTTTCGAAGCAACACGTGCAAGTTGACAAGAAATCGATTTTAGCGTTGTTCTTTTTATTTGTTCTAGGAAATATAAGGTTATTTGTTGTTTAGAAAACAAAATACAAAATACGTGGATCGAGCGGATTTCAATTAGTCGGGAGTGTCTCTTTTTATGTATTTTCTGTAGTGCAACGCATATATTCAATTACGACGCATTATTTAACAGGTGCGATCATACCAGCACTAATTCACCAGATCCCATCAGAACTTCTCAGTTAAGCGTGCTTGGGCGAGAATAATACTAAGTTGGGTGACCTCCTGGGAAGTCCTTGTGTTGCACCTTTTTTTTTGATTTATTTCGGATATTCTGGCCAAGTTTCGAAGCAACACGGGCAAGTTGACAAGAAATTGATTTTAGCGTTGTTGTTGTTATTTGTTCTAGGAAATATAAGGTTATTTGTTGTTTAGGAAACAAAATACAAAATACGTGGATCGAGCGGATTTCAATTAGTCGGGAGTGTCTCTTTTTATGTATTTTCTGTAGTGCAACGCATATATTCAATTACGACGCATTATTTAACAGGTGCAATCATACCAGCACTAATGCACCGGATCCCATCAGAACTCCGTAGTTAAGCGTTCTTGGGCGAGAGCAGTACTAGGATGGGTGACCTCTTGGGAAGACCTTCTGTTGCACCTTTTTTTTTGATTTATTTCGGATATTCTGGCCAAGTTTCGAAGCAACACGGGCAAGTTGACAAGAAATCGATTTTAGCGTTGTTCTTTTTATTTGTTCTAGGAAATATAAGGTTATTTGTTGTTTAGAAAACAAAATACAAAATACGTGGATCGAGCGGATTTCAATTAGTCGGGAGTGTCTCTTTTTATATATTTTCTGTAGTGCAACGCATATATTCAATTACGACGCATTATTTAACAGGTGCGATCATACCAGCACTAATGCACCGGATCCCATCAGAACTCCGCAGTAAAGCACGCTTGGGCGAGAGTGGTACTAGGATGGGTGACCTCCTGGGAAGTCCCCGTGTTGCACCTTTTTTTTTGATTTATTTCGGATATTCTGGCCAAGTTTCGAAGCAACACGGGCAAGTTGACAAGAAATCGATTTTAGCGTTGTTCTTTTTATTTGTTCTAGGAAATATAAGGTTATTTGTTGTTTAGAAAACAAAATACAAAATACGTGGATCGAGCGGATTTCAATTAGTCGGGAGTGTCTCTTTTTATATATTTTCTGTAGTGCAACGCATATATTCAATTACGACAGATTATTTAACAGGTGCTATCATACCAGCACTAATGCACCGGATCCCATCAGAACTCCGCAGCTAAGCGTGCTTGGGCGAGAGCAGTATTAGGATGGGTGACCTCTTGGGAAGTCCTCGTGTTGCACCTTTTTTTTTGATTTATTTCGGATATTCTGGCCAAGTTTCGAAGCAACACGGGCAAGTTGACAAGAAATCGATTTTAGCGTTGTTCTTTTTATTTGTTCTAGGAAATATAAGGTTATTTGTTGTTTAGAAAACAAAATACGTGGATCGAGCGGATTTCAATTAGTCGGGAGTGTCTCTTGTTATGTATTTTCTGTAGTGCAACGCATATATTCAATTACGATGCATTATTTAACAGGTGCGATCATACCAGCACTAATGCACCGGATCCCATCAGAACTCCGCAGTAAAGCGTGCTTGGGCGAGAGTACTACTAGGATGGGTGACCTCTTGGGAACTCCTCGTGTTGCACTTTTTTTTTTTGATTTATTTCGGATATTCTGGCCAAGTTTCGAAGCAACACGGGCAAGTTGACAAGAAATCGATTTTAGAGTTGTTCTTTTTATTTGTTCTAGGAAATATAAGGTTATTTGTTGTTTAGAAAACAAAATACGTGGATCGAGCGGATTTCAATTAGTCGGGAGTGTCTCTTTTTATGTATTTTCTGTAGTGCAACGCATATATTCAATTACGACGCATTATTTAACAGTTGCGATCATACCAGCACTAATGCACCGGATCCCATCAGAACTCTGCAGTTAAGCGCGCTTGGGCGAGAGTAGTACTAGGATGGGTTACCTCTTGGGATGTCCTCGTGTTGCACTTTTTTTTTTTGATTTATTTCGGATATTCTAGCCAAGTTTCGAAGCAACACGGGCAAGTTGACAAGAAATCGATTTTAGCGTTGTTCTTTTTATTTGTTCTAGGAAATATAAGGTTATTTGTTGTTTAGAAAACAAAATACGTGGATCGAGCGGATTTCAATTAGTCGAGAGTGTCTCTTTTTATGTATTTTCTGTAGTGCAACGCATATATTCAATTATGACGCATTATTTAACAGGTGCGATCATTCCAGCACTAATGCACCGGATCCCATCAGAACTCCGCAGTAAAGCGTGCTTGGGCGAGAGTAGTACTAGAATGGGTGACCTCCTGGGAAGTCCTCGTGTTGCACCTTTTTTTTTTTATTTATTTCGGATATTCTGGCCAAGTTTCGAAGCAACACGGGCAAGTTGACAAGAAATCGATTTTAG